>JAFBJW010000126.1:1432213-1652213 GCA_016785235.1 Pseudorhombus dupliciocellatus | reverse complement strand
CAGGATTAATGTCTTACTTCCATTCTTCCTTGTTAAAGTTAAGTTAAGTGATTAACAGTATATTAATGGAATAATCTGTTGTGTACTTTCATATTTTGAGATATTGAGAGCATATCAATAATGATATAATTTTGGTGTATATGTAAAGCAGATTTAAAGATGATTCAGAGATGATTTAACAAACTTAAAATATATATTAAATATAATATAAAACTTAAACTTTTGTCTTCAGCTGAGCCTTTAAAAAAGAGAGACCTTAAATGTTAGGGCTAATAATCAACATTTAAAAATAAAATGTTTCCCAGGTTTGAAACCAACAGGGTTCACCATCTTCATTTGAGTGTGTGTGTCACCATCTCTCTCACACGCACACACACACTGTGTAACACGCCATCCATGTAACTACACATACATTCTCCATGTAAAACTTCATTTCGTGTCTAACGCTGTTTATCTTTCATTATGGAATCTGAAGTCACAGCTTTCATCAGAGCGATCGTTTCTTATCATTTCATTTGTGGTCACATTTATACAGAGCAACAGGAAGTTGTTTATTTCAGTCATTACTCTCAACCCGATGAATGACTCCATCTTTAAAACCATTCCACAGTGTCCCCACTTCTTGTGTTTGTCACCTCCGTCCTTCAGTGTCTCACCCAGCCGTGTGTAATAGTTTCCTCGTGGTCACACTCCTCTGTTAGTTTCTTTTATTCCTCTTCGTGGTTCCTGTTGCACGTCCGTCACTCGTCCTCCGTCACTAACTCACATTCCACAATAAACCTGTTGAAACAATCAGTTCCCTGGTTTGTCTGAATTAACCGTGTTTGTAACTTCTCTCCATCCTCAGTGTTGTAGATCTCTGGTGCTACTGTTGCATGCTGTCTCCAACCACCAGCGTTTAATTAGGAATCTGTCAATGTTGTGTTTTCTCATCTCATGTTCTTCACCCACTTCCATCCTGGGGCTTCGTTTGATACCTGGACGATTTTACAGATTGACAGTTTGAGGCTTTATTCACTGTTATCTTTGTTGTGAGAGACATTATTTAACTCTAGTAAACAAGGGGCGAAGTCTGAGTTTAAAGCTTGATGTTTGTGTTCCAGCTGCGTCTCTCAGTCTCTGAAAACTGAACAAAACTTGCTCTGGAAATCAAAAAGGGCTGATTTTCTCTCTGGGTTCAAAGTTCATCCAACCTTTATGAAGGTTTTTAGTAAAAGTCTTCAGGGGTAGTTGAGCTGCAGTCAAAGCCGCCACCATTGGTCCAGGTCCGGTCAGACTCAGTTAAAGCTCCCAGGATTGGTCCAGGTCTCGCAGTCCTTCTGTAAAAGCTCCCGGGATTGGTCCGACCCTCTGAACGTTCTCATCCGGGCCTTGAAGAGCTCAGTCACAGGGTAATAAGCATCCGCTTGGATTGGGTGTGCTGTGGAAAAATAAAATCTGTTGTTCATACTAGGCCAATCGCACTCTCCCCTCACCAATAACGACGCCCAGTAATGAGTTCCAAGCAATTCCCTGATAATTGTTTGAGATTTTTCCGATGTCGTTCTTCTCTGCCGAGCTTCTCTCTCCTCGTCTCCCCCATGTTGTGTGATCTTTCTTTTTTTTTTTCCAATGCAGTGGTGTCGTGACCTTTTTAATGCATGTAGTAAATCTGTGACCTGTGCATGACCCTGCCAGTTCCTTGCGCAGTTAACAAACTATGCACATGTTTCTCTAATTCCCTCTCGAATCCAGCGCTCACACGATCACTGCTTCTAAAAACTCCAAATCTGAACGAGCAGATGCGGCTGACGTCAGATGTTTGCAGAGCTGGAGAAGATCGAGTTTCTGAGATGAGACCCCAGTGGTTCGTTGTTGTTGTTTTAGTGTGAACAGGGAGGAAGCCATGCTGTCCACAGTGTAATTCAAACTTCAGTCTGGACATAGCCACCTCATATGACCCATAATGCATTGAGGTGTTACAGCGTAGGGAATCTGTCGCCTGTCATTCTGCTCTGCTCAGCATGCTGCAGCTCTGAAACCTGATTCACAGCTTTCTGAGTGTCTGAGATCATTTTAAACATGGCGGCTGACGCTCATTCGCTCCGCTGACGCTCTCTTCTGTTTCCAGGAGAACGTTGACGGGGGCGAGGTGGTGAACGGGGTGTCGGAGCCCAGCCCCACGGGGTCTCCCGGGGCGTCCCGTAAGGGCAAGGGCAGCCAGGCTGCGACGCTGCCGGCCAAGAGCCAGCAGGACACGCCCACGTCCCAGCTGGAGGGCTTCCTGCACCGCAAACACGAGTGGGAGGGGCATAACAAGAAGGCTTCAAGCAGGTAACACCTTCTCAACGTTGACGTTTGTCATTACAGAAATGTAAAGTTTAAAACCTGGAACTCCCCTTTGATCTCACTTTCAAACCTGCAGTTTTTTCTCAGTCACCGGTTGGTGGCGTCAGATCTGATTCGGCCGTGCGTCTCCTCTGACTCTGTGCCCGCAGGTCGTGGCACAACGTGTACTGTGTGATCAACCAGCAGGAGATGGGATTCTACAAGGATCAGAAGAGCGCCAGTCAGGGGATCCCCTACCACAGCGAGATCCCCGTCAGCCTGAAAGACGCCGTCTGCGAGGTGGCGCTGGACTACAAGAAGAAGAAACACGTGTTCAAGCTCAAGTGAGTCTCAGAGGACAGAAACTTGTCCTTGAGTGCCAACTTGAATAAACATCCATAAATCTCCTTTAAAACGGTCAGAGCCTGAAGAACAGTTTTAATTTGAATCTGATTTAACTTTAAGTCTTATTTAAACTTCCTTTAAATGACTTATGATTATTGAACGAGTTCTTTAACTTTGACAGAATCACTGACGGGAACGAGTATCTCTTCCAAGCCAAAGACGACGTAAGTCAAAGAAAATATTTCAAATTTAGATTTTCTCACCTTCCACGCAGCCGTCATTCGTCCCGTGTTATCCCTTTTAATCTCTAACATCTGTCTGTAGTTTGGACCGACTCACTCTTCCTCTCTTCTTCTTCTCTCTCTGTCCTCCAGGAGGAGATGAACTCGTGGATCTCTGCCATCTCTGCCGCCATGCCGGGTGAAAAGTCAGAGGTCACGCCCAGCAGCCATAGCACGCCAGCCCCCGCCGCACGTGCTCAGACGCTGCCGGCCTCCGTTGCCTCAGCGACAGCCGAGTCCAGCCCGGGCAAACGTGAGAAAGACAAGGAGAAACGCTTCAGTCTGTTCAGCAAGAAGAAATAGACGCTCCCTCCCCCCCTCTCTCTCCTCCCTCTCTCTCTCTTTCTCTCTCTCTCTCTCTCTCTCCTTGGCTGCTGTTTGGGTCTCTCATTGTGGTCGAGTATTTCTTGAACATGTCAATGGACCCAAGTTTTGATCTGGAGTTTGCTCGTAGCAATCAATTCTGCCCTGAGTCAGAATTGCCAGAACATCTTTTCCATAATGAATCAATTTGACCTCAAACTGGATTTAAATTGAATTGAAAGATAAATGATAAAAATCCCAAACAGCCGCTCTTCTTCCTCCTCGTCCCCCTCCTCCCCTTCCTCTCAAAGCGTGACTTCAGCATGCAAGCTCCGAGCCAAAACTCTCCACTCTGTGCCTATCAACCGTCCGGTCCGGCTCAGAGCTACAGTTCAGCTACAACACTCCACCTGTATCCTCTGTTCAGTTTTTGTAAGATAAAGAAAACGAAAAGGAAAATGAATTCACGGGGGCGGGGGGTTCTGCAAAAGCTTCATGCAGCTGCTGTCATGAAAATAAAAGCCAGAGTTTGCCGCTGAACAACAACAACAACAACAATGTAGAGGAGCTCCCCAAATATTCCACTTTATTATTCTTATTGCTGTTATTTGTGTTTTCTATCTCCCTCATCATCCCGGCTTCCCTGTTGACTGCTGCCTTCTGTGGGTTGTGTTTACGCTCCCCGGCCGTCTCACTTTTATCCTCCTGTTAAGTTTGTAGTTTAGTTCCTGTTCGGGTCCATCCTCAGTTTTTGCAAAGGCCTTGTCTTTGCAAGATGACGTGTATCCCTCTGTGGTGGGGAAAAACTGAGACCACAGCGGAGTGAAGCTCCAACTTTACAGCCGTCTGTGATCCGAGCATCGTGTCGTTAACGTCAAGACTTTTTCATGAGCAGAAGAATTTAATCTGCAGAACCAAACAACATCACGTGTTCTGAAGCTAAACAGCATTTTGTGCACTGAACAATAATTAAAGTACTTGACGTGAAAAAGTGGATAATTATTGTGTTCTGTTGAATTTCGGTGCTGTCTAATTCCTGCAGAAGATAAACAGGAAGTGGCTGTAGGTTTGAGCGTTACCCCGCTGTGCTTTGAACTGTATGTATAACTTGTGTATAACAAACTGTTAAAAAATAAACCTGTGTTTAATTTCACCTATTATAATTATTATGACTAATAAGACCTACCGACCATAATAAGCTTCATTTTGAGTATAACTTTCTTTACCTGAAAACATAACGATATTTACTGAATGAAGGAGAATAAATTACTAAGACCAGTGAGAATGTTGAACTCATCCTGTAACTGTTCTTTTCTACTCATTCTTCTTCTCTCTTTGGTTTTTGTTTCCTCCATCACGTTCTTTCTGTTCCACAGTAAAGAATATGTCTAAGGTTTATTTAGTCCGACAAGTATGGAGACGTAGATGTTCTATAAAGGCAAAATAACTTTAAGCATTGCTGTTAAGTGGGCAGGTTGGTTCTTTAAAAAAAAAAAAAAAAAACATGTACTGGAAGTGAGTAGTGTTGCAGAATATTGGTCGCTTGCTTGTTGGCTTCAGCATCTCCTTTGGAAGGTTTCAGGCTTGGACCTCGAGTTGAAGTGCGACGAGTTACTTGATTGTCTGCAAAGTTTTTTGATGACAATGTTTAAAGAAGAAATCGGTCTGAGGAATTTGAAAACACTTGCAATATGAAAAGCGTCCCTGTGGATCTTCTTGTATTATTTTTGATGAAATTAAAATTCTTATCTTGTTTATATACTGAACTCACTTAATATAATAAAGACTACTTCATTATTTTTTACCCTTTCAAGTTGAGACTGGCGCGACCAGACAAGCAAATTTGTAAAAAACACTTTATTCTGAAAGGATAAAATGCGAACAGCTTCCTTTGTGTATTCTCTTTGAGGTTGTTGCTCTAGTTTTGGTCATTTATTCACTGAAACATGAAATGTTCCTAGATTTCTGTCATTTGACCCAACTGATATGATATCTGACGT
Organism: Pseudorhombus dupliciocellatus; assembly: GCA_016785235.1. NCBI lineage: Eukaryota > Metazoa > Chordata > Actinopteri > Pleuronectiformes > Paralichthyidae > Pseudorhombus > Pseudorhombus dupliciocellatus. The sequence continues at coordinate 1,646,977 of JAFBJW010000126.1, read as the reverse complement.
AAGTGGCCTCCAGGGGGCGTGTTCCCCACCATCAGTTAAAACTGCAACAAATCCAGATTTTTATGTCAAAACCAGTTGATTAAATTTTGAAAAGTCTCAGGACTAATTAAGTCAGTAATAACTTCCTTACTCCCGAGGGAACAGGTCAGCGTGTTTGTTTTCTTCCACAACTGATGGGGTCAAGTAACGGATCGTCTCTTCACTCGGGGATGGGCCCTGAAATCATTCCTGTTTTTTGTTTTTTTTTTTTTTTATTTGCTTTCTTCTGCTGATTTGATGAATATAGTGTGCATTCCTCTGTCACTGTAACCATAGTAACAAGATATTTCTTCATATTGCACAATCAATGATGCCACGATGGGGGTGGGCGGGTGGGTGGGGCGGGCAGGGGTTTGTTGATGAGGTAGTGAGTGATATTGACCACCAGGGGTCACAACTAGTTGGATCTGCACCTGTAGACTTCTCCCCATCTCTGTTACATACGTGCAAAAAGCCATTAAAATGCTTTTAAAACGAACTGAACGGCTCCTTCATTGATTGTGTCAGTGTGAAGTTCATGTAGTTTTTCCTCAGATCTCTGAAAACCACCTGAAGTCTCAGCAAAGGCCGCCACTGATGTGGGGGATCGTGAAGTTATATTTTTTACATGAGTCTGTGAAGGTATCACGGGGAAGAAAGTTTGAACCGTTATTAGCCAGCCACAAGGGTGCGATCGAGACACTGTGGCTTCATTTCTGGGAGCTGACAGCTAATCCCTGCTGACCTCTGGTGGACAAAAAGAAAAAGATGTTTTATCAAATGTGTGTGCGTGTGTCAGAGGAGTCGAGAATTACTGGGTCCAGTCTGAAGCCTCATCTTCATGACACTGTGAGCTCGTTGTGGTTTTGTAGGATATTAGGTTTTAGGATCTGAGGTTACCAGAGAAACAAACGGAACATCTGTTATAAAAAAAAACTCCAATTCCCATCATCCCACGCTGGTGTGACATCATCAAACCCGTTCGTCTGTTCTCAGCAGAAACTTTAGGCGGCCGAATGAGAATAATACTTTTGATGAAAATGAAAACAGAATATTTCACTGTTTAACCGGAGAAGAACAGGAGGAGGAGACGCTGCAGGACAAATGTACACACTCTTTGCTCTGTTGTGGTGGTAGTGATTTATTACACCATCTTTATTTTGTGTAGCTGTGGTATTATTTTAAGTATTTAGAGTACAGGTATTTATTTTGGTATTTAAAGTAGCTGGTGTGTTATTTAAGGTATTTGGAGTATAGATAGAGGTAGAGACTCATTGGTTTGGTCAAGGTCCCATGCACCACACCTGTGTCCTTCTGGGAGTAGCTTTAGCTTTCAGGATTTAACAAAATAACTGAGGGGATGGTTGAGGCAGAGGAAGGAGGAGAGCGCAGATCAGGAGGAGTTAATGCTCTAATAGTGAAAAGTGTAGATCTTCCTTCGGTTCTCCATTTCTTCTCTCTCCTTTATCATCCTCTCCCTCTTCTTCAGTTCTTCCCTCTCCTCTCTGTCCCTCTGTTCTTTCTCCTTCTTCTCGCGTATCCTCTGCTCCTCCTTCTTCTCTTTCTCCTTCAGTTCTTCCTCCCTCTTCCTTTTCTCAAGTTCTTTCTTCTCTTTCTTGTCCTTTTTCACTTTCTGTTTGCAGCTAGGGGAGTTAATAAATATTTCCTGCAAAGACAAAGACAACATGAGTTTCAGCATTTGCTTCTTCAGAGGCCAAACGTCTTCAGTCCACATTATTCAGATCTGAAGCGTTGTACCATGTCTGTTTTTTCACTAAATGAATCTCAGAAGACAGCATGTCTGTCAGCGTCTGCTCACAGTTCTCCCGCAGGGCTTCTAATTCCTGCTTCATAGATACAGTCTCATCAGTTTGCTTTCTCAATGCAGCATGTTCTGTCACCTGCTTGCTTACTGAAGCCTGAGTAGAGGCCAGCTGCTCTTTCAATGCTGAGTTTTGTGCAGCCAGAGCAGAGATATGTTGTGCATGTTTTGTCACCTTCTCCTTTAGTGCAGGAATCTCAGCGGCGCGCTGTTTGTCCTGTTTGTTGCCCACATTTGTTGGGGTGGCGTGATGAGTCTTCTTTTTTCCATGTGACTGAAAAACACAGAGAATGAGTAAAAACGCCGTCCTATCCTTACTTCAGATAAAGAGACAGAGCTGAATGAATTTTAGATATTTTCATACATCTGTTTACTGTAAAGTACGATGAAGAAATAAAGGACCACTGTGTTTTGAAGAGGTATAAAACTAATAACTGTTTAGCTCTCTTGCTGAGAAGAAAACTTACTTGGTCCCCTGAGTTGATACTCTCCATGTTGGGTGATGGCAGGTGGGCTGGTCTAACAAAGTTTTCTTAAAGGATTTTTTGGCGTGAAACACTGGTCGACTGCAGCTCGTCAAATAGTGGTAAAGTCTGATTCCTTGAGAGTGTTTCACTGGCTTTGATCTATTATTCTTTAATGGTATCGTCCCTTCTGTGATCAATAGACACACATCTTAGCACACACTGAAGTCTACGGGAAACCTTTACTGTATAAAAAACACAAACAGTCTTTGGTTCATACATACAACAAGCTCAAGACTTTTAAACAAACACTTTTGTTTTAAGTATTAAGAGTACATTAGATTGTGTATTGATTTGTGTATTGAATGTATTTGTGGTGTTATTTTAAGTGCTTAGAGTATATTAGAATTATTGATTTAGGTATTTGAAGTAGCTGTGGTATTAGAGTAAAGTCACGGTCATGTGACCCACCACAGTAGCATTTAACATTGTGAAACAGGATGTATTTCTAATTCATGGATCCTGAGAAAACAAATCTTATGACAAGAGACACGGATGTTTTATGAGTGTTTGGAATTTGGTGCCGATCCAATTCAAAATGTGGATCCGGTGAATTAAAACATCAAAACATCTGAACAGCAGCATTCACATGAAATAAAGTGTATTGTATGTTGTCATTTTCATCAGCACCATCACACATCACAGGAGGGTTCCAGGGAGGGGGCGCTGCAGGATGAGAGAGGAGATGAGGGGGACTGACTGCTCTAATAGCAAAAAGTGTAGATCTTCTGCCTGTTCTCCATTTCTTCTTTCTCATTCTTGGACTTTTCTCTCTTCTTCAGTTCTTCCTTCTCCTCCCGGTTCTTTAGTTCTTCCTCCATATGCTCTCTCCTCTTCTGTTCTTTCTCCTTCTTCTCTCTTATCTTCAGTTCTTCCTTCTTCTCTCTCTTCTTCAGTTCTTCCTTCACCTTCTCTCTCTTGAGCAGTTCTTTCTCCTCCTTCTCTCTTATCTTAAGTTCCTCCTTCTTCAGTTCTTCCTCCATCTTCTCTCTTTTCTTCTGTTCTTTCTCTTGATTCTCTCGTATCTTCAGTTCCTCCTTCTTCTCTTTCTTCTTCAGCTCTTCCTCCTTCTTCTTTCTCTTCTCAAGTTCTTTCTTCTCCCTTTTCTCCTTTTTGACTTTGTCCTTGTAGCTATAAGAGTTCACAATGTTTTTCTGAAAAGACAAAGAAAACAGTTTCTCTTCTTCAAAGTCCAAACATGAAACAAATCTATAATCCACATCATTCAAATCTGAGATGATGCAACATACCTGAAGCTTCATCTTCTCCAGGCTCGTGAGCTCTTGATTGTGCAATTTCTCTTTTTTCACAAAATCAATCTCAGTGGACAACATGTCTGCCAAGTTCTGCAGATCCTGGATCTGCAGAAGGTTGGCCACAAGCCCCAGGACACTGAACCTCAGCTTCTCCTCATAGTTCTCCTGCAGAGCTTCTATCTCCTGCTTCATAGCTGTGTTCTCATCAAACAGCTTCTTAAATGCAACGTTTTCTGTCGCCTGCTTGTTAACTGCGGCCTGAGCAGAAGCTAGCTGCTCTTTCAATGCAGAGTTTTGTGCTGCCAGAGCAGCGATGTGTTCTGCCTGATTTTGGACGGCAGAGTTTTCTGGCATCTGCTCCTTTAGTGCAGGAATCTCAGCAGCGATCTCATCGTTCTCCCTCATGGGGAAGAAGTCCTGTATGGCGCACGCGTTTGTTGGGGTGGCGTGATAAGACAAGACAGGTGACTGAAAAACACAGAGACCTGTCCTTACTTCAGATAAACAGACAAAGTAGAATGAATTTTAGCTATTTTCGTACATCTGCTTTAAAGTCTGAGAAATTACTGTAATGAACAATGAAGAAATAAAGGACCATTGTGTTTTGAAGAGGTAAAACTAATAAATGTTCAAGCCAAAGTCTTTCCTGCTTAGAGGAAAACTTACTTGGTCCCCTGAGTTGATCCTCTCCATGTTGGGTGATGGCAGGTGATCTAGTCTAACAAAGTTTTTGGCGTGAAACACTGGTCGACTGCAGCTGACGTCAAAAAGTCACAAGGTCTGATTCTGTTCTGTTGGTTTAATTGGCAGCTGGCATCCAGTCTATAGGTGTATTACCAACAGAGTGATTCATTTTTACAGCTTCGGCTGAGTTCATTGGCTTTGTTCTGTTACTCTTTGAAGGTAACTTTATGCCTGTGGTCTTTAGAGACACAAAGAGACACAAACAGACTTGTGCTTTGATTGGCGGTTGGCATCCAGTTACCTACTTCCTACTTCATTTTATTTTGTTCTTCTTCACTTGTGTCATCCAACATGGTCAATAACCTCATCGATAACACCCTAGATAACGTGATCCATAATATCCCAGATGCAGTTGTGCCTTTTCTGAAAGTTCTTCTCTGATCTCTTCTGTGTTTACTGTGATGATAAATGAGGCCAGTCGTGTCTTTAATCGAATCATAACTCACTTCATGTCTTTAAATACTACGTCTGCATAGATGGAGGCCTTGTTTTTTACTTGACTTTAAAAGTGGAGCTGAAATAATTTGTCAAGTAATTTTTTTAATTAGAAATAACTGTCTTTAATAATAAATGTTTTAATTCAAAAAGCCCAAATATTCTTGCTGCCTGTTTTCAATGCTAATCACTTGACTTTTTACCTATGTTATAGATTGAATTGAGTATGTTGAGTTGGTTTATTCAGTTTATTTCAGTAACTAAATTCATTGTAGAAAGTTATTCATTCTTATTCATTTTACTCACTCAGAATAAAATATAAATAACTTTCCATGTTTACTATTTGTTCCTTCTGATATCATTAACCAATTTGAATTAGAATTTAAAGATATTTTATCATTTTTATTTAAATGTCTCCTGACTTCAGCACCGCGGACAGCTCCTGGGACTTGTAGTTTTTCATCACTTCCTGCAAGCAACACGAATGACTGGAAACAAACAAGAAATTAAAACACAACGTCCCACAAACCTTTGCGGCTGTGCTTGCGCTCTCGTGCGTCGTGGTTGCCTCCCGAGTGCGAGCTGTGATAAAACCACCACAATAAGAGCGGATGTCGGGAGATGTGACTTCCAAATTACAGGTTGGGATTTTCCAGTTCGATTTAAAATGTTTTTTTAATGATGAGTTTATTTAATTCACACCTTGCATCACAATGATCTGGACTGCCACACTAAAATCAAGGGACTGGACTAAGTGAAATATTTAGAATATCCACGTTGAGTACATAGGTACAGGTACATAGCTTTGACTAAACAAAATGTATTTGCAAAATTACAATGCATCTAAACAAACTTAGTGATATGGTGAAATTGTCCCATATTTCATTACCTGTCAGAGAGTTTATAGTTTCATCCTCATCATGCCTTTTTTTTGCAAAATTCTGCAAAATAGATTAATTGATTGATCCTGATGAAAGAAAATCAAACATATTAAGAGGACACATATCTGATTGATTTTTAACCAGGGGTCCGGCCCCTCAGAGGAGTCACCAGATGAATCAAAGTGCTGTTGAAAGTACCCTCTGAAAGTACTGTAGTATAGTGTTGAAGTGAAGCACAGAAGTTGCATTATTGTGTTTTTTGCTGTGGAAGGGAGTTTGTTGTTGGAAATGTCGGTATGTGTATGATTTTAACACCTTGAACCTAGTTAGCTCTTAGATGTGTTCAAAGTGGCTTGAATCTGATAATATGAATGTATTTATTGATGTTATTGGACATTTACGTGTACTTAGTAGCTTTCTGCTGATTTTCCCCTAACCTGACTCAGAGGGCTTTTACTTTGTAGGGGTCTCTTGTGGAAACAGTTTGTGCTGACGTCTCTGAGCTTCTATTGACCATTCTGCTCCTCAGACTGAAAATCAGCGAGAAAACGCCACAGTGATGAGAGTCGGTGGTCAGGGAGGGTCTCCATCAGGGTCTGCAGTCCGGCGTCCTGACAACTGAGTTTGTCTGTCTGTGGTCAGAGGGACAGCTGGATGATGCTGTCCTCCCACCGGGAATCAGCACTCTCCTCTCCCGTCATCCGGCCGGGATGCTGCGGTCTGAGCCCGGGGCTTCTCCCCTCCTCTGCCCGCTGAAGTTGGATCATCTGCGGGGATTAAACATTGTTTTTTTGTCGCTCCCTCTCTGGATCTGTCCGAGTCTGTCCCACTGGAGAATAATCCGCCTGATTTTACTCTGTGGTTCGGGATTATTTGACATCACGTCCCGGTGATTTCGGTGGATTTTTACTCACGCACAGATTTGTGAATGGGTCCGTGAGCCGCCTCCCCGCGCCGCCGTGCGTTAACGCGCGCAGGGATGATGTGAGCGCACCGGAGAACAAGAGAAAGCTCCCGTGCTGTAGTAACCATGGCTGGTCCCGAGGTCGAGGATTAGTGTGAGGGGGGATTATTTTCCAGGAGCAGAATCCTCCATCAGTTTGCTGTGTTTTTAATTCCAACAGTGTCTCTGCCTCTTCGGGTTTCTGAGCACGGGGAGAACTTTAGCACATGCTCCCCAGTTCTTTCTGTATCCCTGCTCCGCCATCATTTCATTCCCCTTTTCTGAAAGTTGAGGATAGAATTATTATCTGTATTGGATTATTGCGTGAAACAGAATATTCCAAACTACTGAGGCATGATGATCCTTAAAATAACAGAAGTATCTAAGAGAGTAATAAATATTTAATAGGCCACCTCAAGGCTTAAAGCTCTACCACAGAGAACAATAAAAAAGACTTGTAGTTCCTTGAGGAACATTCAAGTAAATTACTCTCAAACCACAGTAGAATTATAAAGCATTGTGTCAGAAGAATTTACTCCGAGACTCTCATTTTTTTGTAAAACATCTGATGAGATTAAATAAGAATAAACTCTCTGACAGATGATCATATTCACTTAATTTCACTGTGGAGAGCGACAGACAGAAGAAATACCACCACATTAAATTTATATAAATGTATATACATATTTTTTTAATCATCAGAACTACAAAAAAAACTTACAGGCAGGTTTCTTAATGTTTGTCTGGAGATGCACAGAGAGAAATTGTAGATTTATTTTTTAGGGAATTTAAAATCCTGATCATCTCTGTGAGGGGACATCATTTTCACTTTTTCTATCTTTTGTTTGTTTGTTTGAGTTTGTCCTCTGGGGAAAAAAGCTACATGTTCGCTCATTATCCTTTAAAAGAATAAAATACTTGATTTAGAAAAAAATTACACTTCGAAGTGCCCAGAATAATCTGCAGAAAATCACCAACATCCAGCGAGTTGTTTGTAGAAGTAAAAACCCTGGTCTTCTGGAGGATCTTGGACTCAAAGGAAGCGTCAGGAGCCAGCTGGCAGACGCGGCGTGGACCCTCAGATGAGTGACCATGTCGGACCGGAGCGCCCCGGGCTGCCGGCTCAGACTGGACTGGGTCTACGGGTACCGGGGCCACCAGTGCCGCAATAACCTGTACTACACGGCCGGGAAGGAGGTGGTGTACTTCGTGGCCGGGGTCGGCGTGGTTTACAACACCAGAGAGCACAGCCAGAGGTTTTACCTGGGACACAACGATGACATCATCAGGTAGGACTGCTGCCACACCTGGGTGCTGGAGTTCAAACTGTTCACTGGTGTTACATCCTTCCAGCAGCCATGTCACACTTTAAACTTCAAATTCCATATCTTGTGTGACAATTTAGATTCACCAAATTCACTGCATGCCATATATAATAATTACTCAAGTGTGTTGTAAGTAGTGGAGCTCAAACTGAGGAAACAGGAGCATGGTTGTTCCTCACAGGAGCAGGACATCCAACAAGAATCATCATTTCTCTTCGGTCCAGATGGAAGCGTGTCCTGGTCGATGGAGGATCAGGAGCTCACATGACAAACAGCAGCAGAGCTGTAAACATGTTAACCTGTCCCATGGCTCCAGCTCCCAAAACTATGAGGCTATGTACAGGTTTAGAACAGTTACACAGAGAGAAATGTCTGGTCAAATGTAAACTCAGCTTTTACCAACTTTACCTTTTGTGTTTGAGGTAGTAAATAGCAATGATAAAACACAGACACTCCACATGCTGTGTCAACAAAGGGCGATGCTGTTTCCGTTTGTAAATCGTCGCTTTGGATAAAAGCGTCTGCCAAATGATTTGATCTGCTAATGCTAATGTAGCAAATAGCACCTTCAACCTAATTCTAATTTATAACCTTTGTCATTCCTGGACGTTAAAGGTGGGAATCACTATTTACTTTTTACTTTAGCAAACAGAGGATTAAGGTGCTTCATTGAGGTCACTCATTCATTACAACGTGGTCACACACTAGCTCATACATATGCTAACACACACACACCTGGTGTATTCCCCACTACACAGCCCATGAGTCATCAGAGCAGCAGGCGTGTGTGGACAGTTTATAGCCTACATCAGGCCAGTCAGCTGCAGCCAGTGGTGCCGTGTGTGTGTGTGTAGGACACTAATTGAAAAGCTGGATGCTGCCTCAGTCGCTCGTGCTCTCTGATGGAAGTGTTAAATTTGTGTTTGTGCCAGATTATCCCTCACAGCTGACTGTGGGTTCACGGCTGCATCTGGAGGAGCCAAACTCATTGGACATCGTTCTATAACTCCTATAGACAAACTGCTGACTCTCTGTGTTCAAGTCACAAAATTATCAGGAAATCTATTTAAAAAAAGGTTCAAGAAAGTGGAAATAAACCCCAGACCTGCCATCCTTGACATGTTTGTCTGTTTTCGGTGGCAGAGACTCAGGATTGGAACAGGTTTAGTATCTGTGATGTTTGCACTGTTAGCAGCGGCTGCAGGAAATATCACCGTCACTGGTCCAGTGTGATGCAGAAGCCTTTTCATCACCACTGGCACCAGCGTCACCATGGAAATCTGCCAATGCACCATTACACCGTGATGGATGGTGATGAATTCTGGAACCAGTTCTGAGTGGGAAGAAAGAAAAGCTCAACCAGAACAGTTTAATGCTGTCACTCTTCCAGTGTCACATTCAGCTCTCTAACCAGTTTATGTCGATCTGTGGAGGCCGGTTTCATTCAAACAGCAGTCATACGTTCAGCAAGAGTTTCATGTCTCACCAAGTCAGCGCATTTTGCAAGGTCAAAGGTCACAGTGCTGACTGTTACAGGGCTTCTTTGGTTTGCGTGCTATATTTTAAATATTGATTCACTTATGGTACGCAGGCTTATCTACTACCTGGTGACAGTGATTTATAGTTTGAAACTTGAGAAGACGGAACAGTCCTTGGATTGGAAATCAAACACTGAGTGAAGCTGGATGTTGAGTTTTCTCGTGTCAGCATTTTTCTGGTTTTTAATCAGTTTGTGCAGCTCAGCGTGCTGAAAGCTCTGAATCATAACTGCTCTGTTCGCTCTCCGAGCCTGATGGATCACTTCAGTAATTGCGGCCTCACTGGTGACGCATTAAATCCATGTTGAGTTTTTGTGAAGGGCCGACAGTGGGACTGCCGTTTGCTTTCATTGGGTCTTTCATAGCCGAGCCCTACGGGGGGGCAAGCGGCCTTTATGCTCGACTCGCGGCGCAGAGCTGGGCGCCTGCTGAATAGCGGCGATTATCATGGCAGCTGTAAAGAGCTGGAGTTTCCAGCTCACTTCAGATCTCTCTTGCACTCTTCAGTTAAATCCCCTCCCTGCTCTCAGCTCATGGGCCTCGTTTACTTTATGTGGTCGGAGTTCAACATCTTATCCCTTATCACACATTCTTAATTGAATCCACATCATTTTAGATCCTCTTAAACTTTGAGTTTTGAATTTGAAAATATGTTTTAAATGCTCATTCCTGATTTGAAATGATCGGGAAGAACCGGTCTGACATTTTGTTGGCGCAACAACCCACCTCAGCCTTTGCTCCCTCATTATTACTGTGAATGATGGATGTTAGTGTTCAGAGGTGATGAATGAGGCTGAGAGATGTGTTTCAGTTTGTATGCTCAGTTCAACAGTACTCTCTCTCTCTCTCTCTCTCTCTCTCTCTCTCTTTTTCTGTCGCTCCCTGTCTTTTCTTTCTTTCCACTCCTGTCCCACTTCCTTCTGGTCGCCTGCAGGCAGAACCTAACCGACTAACACACGCTCAGGAGGAAGTAAACCAAACCAAACAACCTCATTATAGCTGTGTTGTGTTGCAGCGTTAAATGAACCGGTCAAGAAAAAGCTTGGGGAGGAGGAGCTTATGGCTATGAGTGTAGTATGTAGTTCAGGTCATTTATGTTTTATTTTCCACCATGGAATATTTGTTTTTTTTTAAATAGACTGTTTAGTCTCACTTGCTTAGTGTTACAGTAGAGAAGTATCTGACAGCACGGCTGCTCTCGGATCAATTAACAGAAGAATTTGTTTTGGAAAATGTGTAGATATTATCTCTCAAGAAGAAAAACACTGATCTCTCAGGTCTCTCTCTCTCTCACGCACACACACACACAGCGTTGCTGATGGTGTCAGTGCTGCAGAGACTTGGTTGACATGCAGATCACCCAAGAGACACAATGCTGTGGAAACATAGAGCACACATATTTACATACACACAACACACACCGACAGCTGTTTGTGTTTCCAGCTGCAGAGAGATGGTTGACACGCTGATCATCCAAAAGACACAAGACAACTGCACAAGGTGCTTTCTGACGCAAGTGAAAACAATATGATGAATTTCATCCAGTGTTTTAAAATTTTAATTTTGATTCAAATGAACCCAAAGAACTGAAGAAGGATAGATGGATTAGATCATTAATACAGTTTTGGTTTATTGAGATTAGACATACAACAGTTGGATTAAATATGTAACACAACGTAATGACTTTACAGTTCAATAAGTGACTGTTAAACACCCCGTGATTTCAGTCCAGTGTGTGGGTCGCTGCTGGTTGAGGGAGCGTTTGGACTTTCTGCATCAATTAACACCCAGAGTAGAGAGGCTGTGACCTGCAGGCTCATCATCATCATCATCATCATCATCTTCGTCTCCAGCGACCACAAAACCAGTTCTTCCAGAAACACTAATTACAGAGCTGAGGCTGACCAGCAGGGCCACCAGGGGCATGGACACAGTGTGTGTGTGTGTGTGTGTGTGTGCCTGAAGGTAGTAAGTGGTCTCAAGTGTAGCGCAGCTCATATCGCTCTCACCGGGAGCTCATTGGCTGAGCTGTTGAAGAGGGGGACTAGCATCGCTGTTAGCAGCTTGAGCAGCAGTCGTGCGTGGCGCTCAGTGGTGCATTGCTGTGTGAAGGATGCTGCGTGAGCAGAGGCAAAGTTTGCAGCGACTGCTGGAGCTTCCTGTTGTTTTGAATTCAGGACAGAAGCTGAAGCTGTTAAGCTGATGCAGGACAGATCTGAGCAGGGTGTGAGCACTGTGGATAAACGTGTACGATATGATCTCCAACCTCTACACGCCGCTGGTTGTGGAATAGAACAGAATAGTATAGAACATTAGCTCATTGCGGGACAATGTTTTACTTAAATCCTTGTTATTCAGGGAAGCTTCACATGGAGCTGAGCTTCTTTTTCTGGATTTCTCTGTGGTTCGGTGACACACACTCCCACCTGGTCTGATCTGCTGCCACTGAGCTGCTCCACCAGAGCCGTCGAGGTCAGAGGCCTCGCTCAAGGGAGCCTCAGGAGAGGTAATGAAAAAATAAGACAGGAGACCTTTCACTTTATCTGCCCAGATTCATCCACCGGGGGATCGGTCGGTGACCTTGGGGTCACCAGACTACTCCTCCGACTTAATGGCAGCGAGGCTGAGAAGACGCTGCTGCTGAAAACTTTTCCAAACAACCTTTTGCGGTTTGGATGAGGACAAACTGGACGGATTGGAAAATGCCAGTCCCAGGCTGTGGTCATGTTCGAGTGTTTCAGAAATCTCAAAAGCACCATTTAGTGATGTTTTAATTCCGGCTTCTTTGATGAGTCCAAAAACGACTCTCAGTTTCACATGGAGTTGTTGCAGAAACAGAGGAATGAATTCCTTGGAGCTAGTTTATTACAGATCCTTGCTTTGGACAGAGTGTGTTAATGGCGGCATTGAGCAGCACAGGCCTGGTGGCTCTGTGGATTCACAGCTCACTGGTCTTTATTAAGCTGATGACTAAGAAATTATCTGTCCAGCATCCCACTGCCAATCTGCCCCACAGCCACGAATGTTCCCACGATCTGCTGGCACTTGAACGCACAGTAGCACACACTTTTCCTGCACACAGATTTACTGAATCGCATGCAAGCCCCTCGGGGCATTATGTCACTGTTCAGTGCTAATCTGAAAAGGTCTGAAAACTGAATTGAAGCTACTTACAGTGAAGTGATAGGACAGAGCGAGAGACTGAACCCCTTATCGTGACTTTAAATGACTTTATTTTAGGAAGATTTCCTCTCCTCGCGATGCATTAGACGTCTTATCCACGTCTCTGTGGAGGAAAAAGACACCCAGCGGCAGCCTTTTAGGCAACTGCTAAAATAAATATTCCCACACATTCTCCACTCGGCAGCTTCCGTTGAGAAACATCGCCAGGAAGCATGAGCGTTTCCTCTTCGACGCACTTATCCCGAGCAGTGATCCTCGTCTCACACGGCAAACTGCTCGACGCATCATTTTCCTCAAAGCGGACGTCAGAATTGGTGCAGCTGAACGTGGAGGAGGGCAGCTTTTACACTTTATTCATGCATAAAACATCTTATCTTAAGGAAATCACCAATAATTGAAAAACCACGCTATGACTGCACGATAGAATCACCAGTCAAACCTGAAGAAAACTTAATAATGTCAATCATAATGCCAGCCCACTGACTGATTGCACTCCCTCCCCCTCTCTTTGGACACACACACACACACACACACACACGCGCGCACACAAAGAGGAGGAGAGGGCTATTTATAGAAGCTGCCCCGATTTCACCACCTGCTATAAATAAACGCCATTTTTTTCTAAAGCTGCCAGCACAAACAGAACAAGCCTCATCACCTACAGTAGCACGCAGCAGCGGGGAGGTCAGAGGTCATGGTGTGTTGTGACTGACGGTGGAAGAAGCAGAAACAAAGAAAGAAAAAGTATTTTTAATCGGCGAAACACAGAGAACAAGAGTAACATTCATTTGGCATTTTCAATTTCCAGCAGATGATGTGTGTACATTCCAGTTTAATTGGCTCGATTAAAGTGAGTGTGTCAGTCACATCTCCTGCTGCCAGCAGCCGCAGCCTCCCGTTGCCTCTTCACTCTCAGATGTTGATGTGCAGGAGTCAGACGCTGTTGTTCCCGCTCTTCTCTGTTTAAGGGAACATGACAGAATATCAGACAGGAAGCAGCTTCATCTTCAGGCGAACGCTCAGGTTGTGTTGTTGGAATCTCTGAAATGTCGTCCCTGCGGGAACGTTCAGGTGTATGAACTTCAAGCCAGTGTGTGTGAGAGACCTCTGACAGGTGTGATTTCAACCGATGACTGTTTGTCATAGACGGAGAGAAGATGGAGTGGAAGTTGAGTGGAAACAGTCAAAGGATAATTTGAGTCCGTGAAACAAAGAGAAATAAGACAATCAGCAGAGTAAGAATGAACACCGTGTGACATGAAGAAGTTTCTTTGTCATGTTTTGTTCTGTCAGAACTAAATAAAGATGGACAATGCCTTACTACCTCTACAGTGATTCCTATGAGGTAAATGCGTGATCATATACTCGTGCTCTCGCTCCATACATTGTTACCGTCCACGCAGACAATCAGACCTCATAGCTTCAGCTGCAGTCGAGGTGTCACTGCTGATGTCTGTCTTTTACTCTTTTCATCTAATTCATGTGAGAACATCCTTGGCGAGCATGAACACCCCCGCTATCTTTTTAAATTATATCCGTGAAGTGGATCAGACCATTTATTCGGATCTGCCTGGACTGTAACAGACGGAGGTGGTTCCAGTGTCAATACAATCATGTATGAACAATAAGGCACAAAGAAAATGTACCAGGTGTTTGTGACCTTGACTCTACGGTTGTTGTGCTCAGTCCTCGGCTCCCGTGCCCTTGGCGATGTGGTCACCATGGCAACCCCGGCAGCTTGCAGGCTCATTGGCTGGCAGGTTGAAGAGGAGACTGGGTGTCGAAGGGTGTCGAAGGGTGTGTGTGTGTGTGTGTGTCTAAGCAGACATCATCACTGAGATCAATTGAGCTCTGTGACTGACACACCTATTCTATTTCTGTTGTGTTCCTTTCAGGTTATAAAAAGTATTGGATATTTTAGGAACAGTTGTTTACTCTGATCTGCTCCATCCTGATATAAGCTTACTGATTGAAGATGTATGACAAAACCAGACCAGTGTTAAAATACATCCCTCTCTCTCTCTCTCTCTCTCTCTCTCTCTCTCTTCTTGTCTGTCCTTATGTCCACCCATCATTTTGCTGTCTCCCCCCTCCCCTCCATCTCAGCCTGGCGTTGCACCCGGAGCGCTCCCTGGTGGCGACGGGTCAGGTGGGGAAGGAGCCCTACGTGTGTGTGTGGGACTCCTTCACTGTCCAAACTGTGTCCCTGCTCCGCGATGGACACACGCACGGCATCGCCTGTCTCGCATTCAGTTCTGATGGACAGGTAACACACACACACACACACACACACACGGAACGTTAAATTATGCAGAATCTGTGTCAGAGTCTTTCGTTAAAGGACAGTCATTCATCAACATAAAGGTCATGGGAGAATAGAGCTACACACACACACACACACACACACACACACACACACACACACACACAGGACAGCAGGATGGTCGTAATAGAATGATGATGGTTATCCATCCCTTTGGTTCCATAACTTCAATTACCTGTGAATAAAGATGGACGACATAATAAAATGTCCCTGACACGAACGCTGCCATCTTGTACTGGTGATGTCATTGGGCGGACAAAGCGTCAGCCAATCAGGAGTCAGCCTGAGCGGTCAATCATACGATGTCCCAGCTCGTTTTTTTTTTTTTTTTTTATGATCAATTAAATCTTTGAAATAAATTAATGTCACTGTGGGCGTCGTCCGCTCACAGTCAAGTTTAGTTTGATTGGCACGTTCGGGGGGGCTGGTTTAGAGTGACAGATGACATCATGTCGAGCAGATGTGACGCTCCCGCTGAGTCACCTCGACTCGACCCGTGTTCGGTGATGGTTCCACTGAGTCACAGCTTCTTCCAGCTTTCACAAACAGCTTCTTCTGCCGTCACTGCAGAGGACGTCCGTTATGGTTGTGCTGTCCTGAATTACCCCTGAGCTTCATTTCTGGACAGAGGGACGATCTGCAGACACGTGTCTCACACAGGAAAGCCTTCATAAAGTAAATTCACAAATGATCCTGGGCTGCTGTGTCTGCAGTTTCAGCTCCTGGCCTAAATTCTGGCTGCAATGACTTAACGACTCTGAGTAAATCAGCGTAAACACAGGATCAATAAAATAATCATAAAACTAACTTAATAAATCAAGTGCTCCGGCTTTGGCTGCAGAAGATATACGACTGATTTGGATGACAGTCAGAATATTCTTCTGGGCCTGAAACCTTCTACAGTTTCTGCACCGTCGCTGCTTCGCCTCAGAGGAAGTTTGATTTGTGTTTGAATGAATCCTGGGATCCGTCGGCCTGGGAACGATCCACTCTTGTTGCTCAGGACTGAATGGATTTTAAAGTTGTGATGTTCATAACCTGTTTTCTGCAATTTTTGTGTTTTGCAGAGGTGCTCCACCCTGAGGAGTCATTCTAGTTATTTATGGTTTTATGACTTTTTTCATCTCTCACTCGTAGCGGTTGGCCTCGGTCGGCCTGGACGCCAAGAACACCGTGTGTATCTGGGAGTGGAAGAGAGGAAAGATCCTGGCCACAGCCACTGGACACTCGGACAGGGTGAGCAAGTGCATGTTGTGCGTGTGTGTGTGTGTGTGTGTGTGTGTTTATTGTCTCTCCTGCCCTCCAGATCTTTGATGTCTGCTGGGATCCGTTTCAACAAAACCGCCTGGTGAGCTGCGGAGTCAAACACATCAAGGTAACGCACCACGGACACACACGAGCTCACGCACACCTCAGCAATGGGTTTAAAAAGTGGAGTAAAAATGAGAGCCCTTCACCACACTTGTCTCTCGCTGCCACAGTTCTGGTCTCTGTGTGGAAACTCTCTCACCGCAAAGCGTGGGATCTTCGGGAAGACGGGCGACCTGCAGACCATCCTGTGTGTGGCGTCCGCTAAAGATGACATCACGTACTCCGGCGCGCTCAATGGGGACATTTACGTCTGGAAGGGACTCGGCCTGTTACGAACCGTCCAGGCCGCTCACGGGGTAAGATTCGAACCTGCTGAGGAGGCAGCAGACCCACAGTACAGATATGACCTGTATATAAATCTTTTACACGTGATTACTACTAATTAACAATACTGTGTGTGTGTGTGTGTGTGCAGGCTGGAATCTTCAGCATGTATTCTTGTGAGGAAGGTTTCGCCACTGGAGGCAGAGACGGCTGCATGCGACTTTGGGATGTTGACTTCAAACCAATCACCAAGATCGACCTGCGAGAGGCGGAGCAAGGATACAAAGGTACGTAAAAACCCCATCATATTCATGCGCGTGTTCCTAGTGCTAGTGGTATGAGTGGCAGATTCACAACAGGTGGAGACAAAACCATTCATCCATTTTCTTGAGGGAAGAACTGTGTCGTACAAAGACGTGAACTTTAAATCAGAGTCTGTGAAGGACCTTTAAAAAGCGGAGGCCTCTCCTCTTAATGAGAGCTGTGGCCTTTCAGTCTCTGCAGCCTCTAACAGACTCTGACCTGCCGTTTAAACCTTAATGTCAACCCTTGTTTAAAGGTGCAAACTTTTACCCAGAGGAAACAGCAGTTTAAGTTTCACACAGTCTGAAGCTCCATGTGTTTGTTCCGTCTACACTTGACTCTGGTTGGTTTGGAGACAGCGTCCGATGTGGGCGCCGGTCCACTGGTCCGTTGGCCACTGCATCAGCGTTGAGATTGTCTGCCGGAGGAATTCAGAGTGATTTGTTTCCGCATTTTAGATCTTTGGGAGGAACGAATGAAAAGGAGAGGAGAAGGTCATTTATAGAAAGTCTGCTGTCAGCCTTCAAGCCGCTCCAGGGTTTTGAAGTCTCACTCACTTTTTGAAAACGTGCAGAGGAAGTGGAGGCTTGAATTATTCACCTTCCTTTCAAACGTCTTCTTTTGAAGGCAAGTCTGCCATCCTCTCCTGTCTCTGCTCTGAAAAGGAGCTTTTACAAAACGAGTGGAGCAGAGTTGTAAATGTTTGTCATCTTCTGTCTTCAGCTGAGGGAACCAGCCCAACTTTGCAAATAGCCTGGAGGAGGTGAATGTGTTTGATCCTTTTGAACCCCGGACTCTTTTGATTCCCCTCTGTGAAGATTTTGTAAAAAGGAAAGATGAAATGATGGAGGTGGCAGTTTCATCTTCTCTGCTCCTGGCTGGAGTTTGGGGTTGGCCTCGTTTTGGGAAAGAACCCTCGTTCCTTTCATATATGTGATAAAACTATGAACCAGCACATTCTAATAAAGTCCTCAAAGTGTTCTTAAGGTATCGTGTTCACAAGAGACAGACAGGCTTGGTAAACAGATTCACTTCACTTTGAGAAAACAACCATTTCTTCTTTACTCATGGAGTCAAAGGTTGTGGTAATAAGACTCACAAATCATTAGAAGCTGAAAACACGAGGCAGAATATCAAGAAGCAGAGTAAGAACCGTCTGTGTGGTGTCGAAGTGATTTGGTTAGTGTGAATTTTTCTCCTGGCTATTAGAAGAACCTCCTCCCTCTTCTCTCACACTAATGAACACTTACCCGGTGGTTTTCTCAAAATGATTTCCCTTTTGCTCCATACACTCGTGTGTTATCAGGTTGTTTTAGCTTGTGTGCCTGCAGGGAGGAGTTCTTAACAAAGTTAGGGGAAACATCACACGCTGAGTCATGGCTTCAGCGACGGCGGACGCTCTAATTGGCGAGCGCTGCGCTGCTGAGCCGCTCCGCTAATTAGGTTTTATATTCTTGGGGAACAGGAGCGTTTTAAAGCTGGGAGGTACCGAGAAGCAAAGTTAATTCCCTCCTCCCGTTCTCGCTGGTCGTTTGATGTGCGTGAGCGTGTTACCTCCTCATGTTAAACAAAGTCAGAAAACTCCCGCTGCTTGAAAAGATCCAGGCTCCATCTCTGTAAATACAAATCTGGAACCATTTCCCTTTGGAAAGATAAAAGAAAACACTCGTTTCATATCTGACGTCAGAGCCTGCAGCAGTTCCAGCTTAAAGAACCGTTTATAAAACATTACCACTTTCTAATGGTTTCCTGTGTGGCGAATCTGAATCCGCTGTTTTCAATCTGCAAAAATCCAGACAAGCCTTAATCTGATTCGTGAGCTGCCTCACACAAATCAAGTGGGTGTCTTCCAAATATGAGGTTATTTTAAAAACCTTTGAGACAGGAGACAGACCAGCCCTGACATTAATGCCCACGCGATGGCCAGTAGAAGTGAATCAAACACAAAGTCTGGCTGATTATCCTCTGGTGTGGGACCAGCTAAAGTCCGTTAGCGTTCGTGAATTAGCAGGAAAAGAGCTGCAGTTCTCACT
The DNA here is from genome assembly GCA_016785235.1 of Pseudorhombus dupliciocellatus. Taxonomy (NCBI): domain Eukaryota; kingdom Metazoa; phylum Chordata; class Actinopteri; order Pleuronectiformes; family Paralichthyidae; genus Pseudorhombus; species Pseudorhombus dupliciocellatus. The sequence goes on along the minus strand of JAFBJW010000126.1, from coordinate 1,628,014 downwards.
TGTCTTTGACCTCGATAAAAACTGGTGAAGTGAAGATGTGAACCAGGGAGAGATGGTGAGCGGCGCCTTGCTGAATCCCACTTCCTGTATTTAACGGTAGCGCCGGTGCAGCTCAGGACGGTGGAGGTCAGTGTAATGATTCACAGTGATATTTCCAGCTCATTACCTGAGTTAATGAATACTGCTCGTCAATACTCATCGACCTGATGTCGTCTGCCCACGTCTCTGTTTCCTGCCCTGTCTCCTTCTTTTTCTACAGTCCTCTTCCAGCTGGATTTGACCTCCTCTGATCAATAACTTCTCTCCATCTCTTTTCCCACTCTCTTCTTCCAGCTTCATGTCTCCTCAGATTTTTTGGCCTCCTTCTTCATCCTCTCATTTATTTGTGTCCCAACATTACGATGTCTTAACTTAATGACCACGAATCACCTAGAGAAACATTTTAAGGAACAAATTGGCTGTGACCTCTTCAGTGGCTGAGACCACCTCCTGATATCCCCCTTGAACCTCTAGAATCTTCTGGCTTCTGCCTTCTCCATGCCTATTCCGACTTCAAGAAGATCGTAAGAAACTCTGTCTCCTCTCTCTCATCCAGATCTGTCGATTCGTAGCGTCTGCTGGCGGGCCGACCGGATCCTGGCAGGAACGCAGGACAGTGAGATCTTTGAGGTGAGGAAGAAACTTGCACGGAACACTACACAGTTTAGAGTTTGGATTGATAACGTGTCTGTGTCCAGGTGATGGTGAGGGACAGGGACAAGCCGCTTCTGATCATGCAAGGACACAGTGAGGGCGAGCTCTGGGCACTGGATGTTCACCCCAAAAAGCCTCTGGCTGTCACCGGAAGTGACGACCGCTCCGTCAGGTTAGTTCAGGTCACCCGGACGGCTGCATGGGTCCTGCTCAGTGTCTGAGACCAACACTGAGGTGTTTGTGTGTCGGGTTGTGGACCAGGTTGTGGAGTTTGGTGGATCACGCTCTTATCGCTCGCTGTAACATGGAGGAGGCGGTGAGGAGTGTGGCGTTCAGCGTGGACGGATCCCAGCTGGCTCTGGGAATGAAGGACGGATCCTTCACTGTGCTGAGAGTCCGGTAACACACACACACACACGCACACACAGACACAGACACAGACTTTATTGATATAATATGTCTGTTGTCTCTCTCCTGTGTGCGTCTCAGAGACATGACGGAGGTCGTTCATATCAAAGACAGGAAGGAGGTGATTCATGAGATGAAGTTTTCCCCAGACGGAGCGTACCTCGCCGTCGGCTCCAACGACGGCCTGGTGGACATCTACGCTGTGGCACAGAGATACAAGAAGGTCAGGGAGTATTCAGATCATTTCATTCCTGAATGTATTTACCACCCAAGGAGAGGAACCGTGTGTAACCTGTCCGTCTGCCTGCAGGTGGGAGAGTGCTGCAAATCCTCCAGTTTCATAACTCACCTGGACTGGACTCTGGACAGCAAGATCCTGCAGAGCAACGACGGAGCTGGAGAGCGACTCTTCTACCGGATGCCAAGTGAGTCGCTGCACCCAGTTTGGGTTTAATTGGTTGATGATATCAAATCTGAGACCTCATGATTGACAGTTATATGTATCCACACTGTGGCTCCACTCAATTAAAATCACTGCGCACATTTCCTCTGCTCGTCTGTTGAAAAGATTATTATCGATCATTATCACCATCATCAGGAGATAAAGGGCTCATTTTGATTCATGTAAAATTGAAAAGACGCTGCTCTCCTCTCTCTCTGGCAGTGGGGAAGCCAATCACCAGTAAGGAGGAGGTCAAAGGTCAACGCTGGGCCTCGTGGAGTGGCGTCCTGGGCTCAGAGGTCTGTGGCATCTGGCCTAAATACTCTGACATGACCCAGATCAACGCTGTGGATGCCAATCACTCCGCTGCTGTGCTGGTCGCCGGAGACGACCTCGGCCTTGTTAAGCTCTATCGCTTCCCCTGTCTGAAGAAAGGTGTCAGCCTCATCTCTCTCTCTCTCGCTTTATCGGCTCTGTTGTTGAATGTGACTCCTCTTTTTCTCCAAGGAGCCAAATTCAAGAAGTACATTGGCCACTCTGCCCACGTGACCAACGTGCGCTGGTCACATGACCTGCAGTGGGTGCTGACCACGGGTGGGGCCGACCACGCCCTCTTCCAGTGGAGGTTCCTGCCCGAGTCTGTGATGAACGGAGGACTGGACGTCAACATTCAAGGCAGGTTTACAGTAGACAATAGTCCGTTTATATTTCGTATCATCAAATGTATTGACTTTATTTAAACCGAACCTGTCCGTCCTCTGCAGACAGTCATGGAGACTCCAACAGTGAGGAGTCTGACAGCGACGTCTCGGACGTCCCAGAGCTCGACTCCGACATCGAGCAGGAAACTCAGATCTACTATGACCGGCAGGTACGACCTGCTGGGTTGTTGTCCTGGTGATCTGTAGCCTCTGAGCAAGGCACCAAACCCTCAGCTGCTCCCGAAAGGTTTTCACAGGATATTTGTTCTGCAGTTTTTATTCCCATCATCCTGGAAGCAGCAGGGCTCTGTGTGGTTGCCATGGTGATTTTGAAACACGCCTTATCTCCAGCACCAGCCGCTGCCTGGCTCCTTACCCCGAGACTACAGTCTGTCTGGCTGTGTCCCACAATGTGCTGTTTGGAGATAGAGCTCAAAGTGTGTGTGTGTGTTTGAGTTTAATTGAAAAAGCAAGAGAACATGTTTACAGTTGTTATTGCATCTTCATGTACTCGTCCTCTCCTTCTTCCCTCCGCTCACTCCTTGCTCGCATCCTCTCTCGTTTCCTCCTCCCTTCTTTTCGTTTTTGTATGTCAGGAACATCAGAACTGGTCTGTGGAGGCTCAGTGGCTGGGTAGAAATGTTTTTTACATAAGTAAAGGATCCAAGCATTTCTTCTAACCTGGAATGTTAAAAATAGCTGGTTTTTCAGCCTCCAGTGTTTGACTCACACAGGAGGAAGAATATCAAAATATATTTTTGATATTTTTTCATATAAATGATGAAAGAAAATATTTGTTGGAAAAATGTAGGGGGTGAAGATGCCAGTCCCAGTTACACGGTCTGCAGCTGACAGCATTGATCCACCCGGATGCTCCAGAAATACTCAGTTCTGTAAGTGGAGCGCTGCCAAGCCTAAACCTCCTGGGAGCGAAAGTCTCTCTGCGAAACTCTCAGATGACTGAAACACGCCGACTCACTCTCAGCAGAATAATTTGCATGAACAATGAGTGAAATGCTGCACAGAGTGTTCAGAGAAGAGAGGCGGAGACATGTGGACATTATGCCACATGTCCATGGCACATGCTGTCATGTTAAGCTATGCAAACATCATCATTTCCATGTGCTTTGTCATGGTATTGTGTGTGTGTGTGTGTGTGTGTGTGTGTGTGTGCAGGTGTATAAGGAGGACCTGCCTCAGTTGCAGCAGCAGAGCAGAGAAAAGAAGCAGCAGGTTGGATTTTTGAAGAGGCAGCGAGGACCGGACCAGGGCCTCCGGCTGCAGTTCGTGCATGGGTCAGTTTGTTTGTGCCTCTGTAGACACGTGATGACGGTGACATTTGGTGTCTGAATAAATCCCTTCGACAAGAAAAGACAGTGGTCCATCCCATGCAAATGTACGGGCTGTCACAACATACGGTTTTAAGATGGACGACATGCTCCCGACTTCTGCCTGTTGCTCAAAAAATAAGCTAAAGGAAATCTCCACCTCTTCTCTCTCTCTCTTCCCATCGTGCAGGTACCGTGGGTACGACTGCAGGAACAACTTGTTCTACACTCAGGGTGCGGAGGTGCTGTATCACGTGGCGGCGGTGGGCGTGGTCTACAACCGGCAGCTGCACAGTCAGCGATTCTACCTCGGCCATGACGACGACATCCTCAGCCTCAGCATCCACCCGCTGAAGGACTACGCTGCTACCGGACAGGTGTGTGAGCACACACACACACACACACACACGCGCGCATGTTCAAGAAACTGAATTTGCTCAGGAATCGTTTTTTAAATTCACTCAGGTTTGTCGGTTTAAAAGAATGGGATCAGAAACACAACAGGCAGGAGATAAAACCCTGGAATGTGTGTGTTGCAGGTGGGAAGGGACCCAGCCGTCCATGTGTGGGACATCCAGACCATGAAGTGTCTCTCACTGCTGAAGGGGTTTCACCAGAGGGGAGTGTGTGCTCTGGACTTCTCAGGTATCTACAGTGGGACGTGTATCAGAATAATCTGAACGTAGGTGGTAAATACAGATGGATGGGCGTGTGTGTGTGTCTGCAGCTGACGGAAAGAGTCTGGTCTCAGTGGGAATCGATGACGGGCACTCGATCGTCATCTGGGACTGGAAGCGAGGAGAGAAACTCGCCACTGCCAGGTACCGTCCACCCAAACGGACTCACCTCATTTCATAACCGAAACCACTCGACACTGAGATATCAGATACCTTACAACTGCGGTGTCACTCTTTCACTGCGACTGCTTCTTGAATCTTTGGTGTTTTTATGGAAACCTTTGTAAAGTTTGGCTTGCGTGGACGTACCCAGACGTTTAACTGTGTCTCTCGGTCTGCGTCTGCAGGGGTCATAGAGAGAAGATCTTTGTGGTGAAGTGTAATCCCCTGCTGATGGACAAACTGGTCACTGTGGGAATCAAACACGTCAAGTTCTGGCAGCATGCAGGTAAAACTGCAGGAGAGACAAGTTCAGTCAAAAGCAGACAACCCTGCAAAGTTACTGCAACTACATAAAGTTTGACCATTAACGTGGCTCTGGAAGTTCATAAATTAAATGGGTCTATTTGTCTTTAATTGGCTGTTTTACAGACACAACACTTGTTTCTGGTGCTGTTCTCGCCATTTGTGCTACATTTAATCCCCCAGTTTTTCACCAGTTATTTATACTCTGCCGTCCTCCGCTGACCTTCCCTGCTGCAGCAGCCGGGGTCCCAAAAGAGACAATTAAAGTTTAAATGAACTAAATGAGGATTCATTTATTAAAGTTTGTGACCTCGAGTTGTGAGTCACTATACCCTCCTGTCTCCTGAGCTAGCAGGCAAACCCAACCTCACCTAGGTTATTCTGTTTCTGAGCTCCACGTTAACTGCCGGGACATTGATCACTGAATCTTTATCGTCATATCCCTCTCTGTCCTCCAGGTGGCGGTCTGACCTTCCGGCGCGGTGTGTTCAGGGGCATCAATCGGCTGGAGACCATGATGTCTGTGTGCTACGGCCGCAGCGAGGCGCTAGTGTTCACTGGAGCGGCCACCGGAGACGTTTACATCTGGAAGGAGCCGCTGCTGATGAAAACTGTCAAAGCTCACGACGGACCAGTGTTCGCCATGTTCTCCCTGGACAAGGTGTGTGTCTCTGTATTTGAATTGTTTTATGTTACTGCACAATTTTCCAACTTTTATATATTGACTTACCATAACCGGCAGAGGTCAATGAATTTTAGAAATATGTCAGTCTTTTTAGTTTGGTCTTTAATATCTTTGTTATTTTTGATAATTCAAGGGCAGAAATGAATGTTTTTGCAAGAATAATGCAAATAAACAGTTTACAACCAAACATAGACTGTGAGAGTCTGCAGAGGAAACAGAAGGACTTCAAACTGATCTGAAGCTTTCAGGTTGAGTGGGAGGATGAGAAAAATCTGTCAGGAGAGAGAACAGCAAGAGGAGGAGGGAGGGAGGGAGGAGGAGGCATCAGTGTCTAAGAGGAAAGAGGAATAAGAGAAATGGTGATGGACAAAGAGGTTTGGGTTAAATCTGTGGGTTTATGGACCTCTAGCAGTCAGCACATTGCAAAGAAATGTCTGGTGTTTGCATTTAAACTCAGAAATTCTGCTTAACTGATAATTCAGTAAAGCATCACAACCCTGGTATTATTTCTGTTGACAGACGTCCCTCTGTACACTCAATACCAAATGTTCGATTCCTGGTTGTGCTTGTGAATGTCTGTTTTTGGGGACATCCTGATGAGAATAAATCTGCTGTCAGGGCTTTGTGACCGGCGGGAAAGACGGCGTGGTGGAGCTGTGGGACGACATGTTCGATCGCTGCCTGAAGACATACGCCATCAAGAGAGCGGCTCTGTCTCCGGGCTCAAAAGGTACAAGCACACAGCTCAAACCTTTTCCAGCTCATCTCTTGTGTATTTTAGCTTTTGTAAATTATTTTTAACATTACTGTCAATGCATCTTACACGTGTAGTGTCCAACACTGCCACCACCTGGACAGATGGTGATACTGACGTTAAACTGCAACTTCCCTCTGCTTACTCTGACTGTGTGTGTGTGTGGGTGTGTGTGTGTACAGGCCTACTACTTGAGGACAATCCATCCATCAGAGCCATCACTTTGGGTCATGGTCATATCCTGGTGGGAACCAAAAACGGAGAAGTTCTAGAGATTGACAAGACTGGACCCATGACTCTGCTGGTGCAGGTATATAGAATGTGTGTGTGTATTTGTTTGTTTGTGTGTGAGAGAGTGTATGACTGAATGTGAATACCAGGGATTCTTGAAGTCTGGCAGCTGTTGCCATGGTGAGGAGGGCTGTCTGCAGATCGATGGGCAGTTACGCACACACACACACACAAAACTAAATAAAATCGGTGTGTGTATTAGTTGCATAAAGTGTGTGATGTTTCCTGTGTGACACATCTGAGTGCTTTTAGATGTTGTTGTGTGCAGTGATGCAAACAGAGGGAGTTTGTCTTTCAGGTCAGGTTTGCGTCACAGCGAAAGAGGAGAAGATGAAGTGAACGGAAAAATGAATGTCCTCTTTCTGATTAAGGTGTGTGTGTGTGTGTAGGGTCACATGGAGGGAGAAGTATGGGGTCTAGCCCCCCACCCTCTCCTCCCTATCTGTGCGACCGTCAGCGACGATAAAACACTGAGACTGTGGGAGACGTCAGCCAATCACCGCATGGTCGCTGTCCGCAAGCTGAAGAGAGGTCAGAGGAACTGTTAAAGGGCCAGAACGCCAGTTTCAATGTCCAGTCACTGCAAACTCTGGGCATGTGACCGCAGCCACTAAAGACTGACGTGAACCACTGTGTGCGTGCGCTTTCCAGGCGGCCGCTGCTGTGTCTTCTCTCCTGATGGCAAGGCGTTAGCAGTTGGTCTGAGTGATGGCGGCGTCCTGGTGGTGAACGCAGACACGCTGGAGGATCTGTTGAGCTTCCACCATCGTCGTGATGCCATCTCTGACCTCCGCTTCACCCCAGGTAAACACACACACACACATACACATTCAGTGCATATGGACTCATCCACTTAGCCTTCTGTGTGACATTTTATCTTAGACTCTGGAAAGTTCCTGGCGGTGGCGTCACATGACAGTTTTGTGGATATCTACAACGTGCAGAGCAGTAAGAGGGTGGGGATCTGTAAAGGAGCGTCCAGCTACATCACACACATCGACTGGGACGCTCGAGGTTAGACAACTTCTTTCCTGTCTGCAGGATTTATGACATCACAACCTCTGTTAATGACTTATAAAAATGTGTGTGTGTGTGTGCAGGTAAACTGCTGCAGGTGAACACAGGAGCCAAGGAGCAGCTTTTCTTTGAAGCACCAAGAGGAAAAAGACAAACAATCAAGAACTCTGTGGTCAGTGTGTGTACACGTGTATGTGCTTGCACGCCCATTCACTCTGGAGAGACATTATATGGGAGGGGGGGTTGTCAGAGATGTTTGTTCTTTTTGTTCTTCCCTTTTATTGTTGTGTGTGTTTTGTGTTGTTCTCTGTGTAGCTGGAGCGGGTCGACTGGTCCAGCTGGACGTGCGTTCTGGGTTCAAGCTGTGAGGGAATCTGGCCGACGCACAGCGACATCACCGACGTCAACGCTGCGTCGCTCACCAGAGACCGAGTGCTGCTCGCCACCGGGGACGACTTCGGCTTCCTTAAGCTGTTCAGCTACCCTGTCAGAGTAAGACATAAACAGCCCAGTGACTCACTAACTCTTAGTCTGGAGGAGGATAACTCTGAAGCTGAACTCTATTTCACTGAAAATTAAATAGATTACAATCATATAAAAGTATTTAATATCATTCAGTGTACACAGATGAACAGATGAATTTCTCCATCCACTATCCAGGGTCAATACGCTCGTTTTAAGCGCTACGTAGGTCACAGTGCTCAGGTGACTAACGTCCGCTGGGCTCAGGATGACTCAACCCTGCTGACGGTGGGCGGGGCTGACACCGCCCTGATGATCTGGTCAAGGGAGCGAGGAGGCGGGGTCAGTGGAGACGGGGAGGGGCCTTCGTTCCGTGAAAACCGCCCCCCTGTGGACAGTGAGGAGTCAGACGATGACACCGAGGAGGACGGAGGTGGGCGGGGTCTATAAATGTGCTGGTCGACCCACAGACGAGCAGCGCTTCATAAATGTTTGTGTTGAAAGGCTACGACAGTGACGTCGCCCGAGAGAAGACGGTGGATTACAGCACCAAGATTTACGCCGTCAGCATTCGAGATATGAGAGGAACCAAACCGCATCAACAGCTGAAGGAGGTGTCTGCTGAGGAGAGGTACACACACACACACACACACACACACATTAATCACCATGACAACTAGTAGATTTGGGCAGGTGGGTATTTCAAGTTCAAAGCTGCACCAGCTACACCTAGTGGCCCGACACATAATACTCTCTGTCCCTCATTTGTGAACATGATAGCTCAAGAACGCCTCCAGAGAATTTCTTCAAATTTCCTGTACATTCAAATTCATTTTATTGAAGCTGTAATTAAAAAAAAGCTTTTTGTTGGTGGGCATGTCTTTCTTGTGCAGGTTCAAACTGTCTGACTTTACAAGGTGTTTCATCTTGTTGTGTCATCAGTGTTGTGAGGTTGTGTGTAGGTGTGCGTACTTGATGCATGCACAGGCTTCTGCATGGCCCCTGAATGTGACCGCTCAGGTGACGCTCAGAAGCTCACAGCGGGGTTGGTTTGTCCACTTTGTGTCCCCATGTAGTCCTTAGTGTCGGTCCTTTGGTGGAACCCTAACCTCCTGACTGTTCTTGCTGGTAGAAGCTCTTTAATATCTGTGTTGTGTTTTAACTTGCATTCCCCTGGAGGCAGGGCATTGTCAAGTAAGTATGAGCTGGTGAACATGTTGAACTGTGTCAGCTGTGTTTATAAAACGTCACAGCAGAGAGTTGACCACACTCAACAGTGTCAGCCTGAGGGTGAATAGCAGGAATATCACAGAGTTAATGCTAATACTCTTTCAGAAGACATGCACAAATGTGGACCAGAGACTGCAGTTTTTGTTATGTTTGGTCATCCTGTCATACTGTATATTTCTCCCCCTCTTCCTCACTTGAGACTCAAAACCTCCTTCTCTTTCAAATGTCTTGTTCTGGCCGTCCATCTCCTGCTCCTCCTCTGTAGAGGAAGATTTGGATCTGCTCTCCTCAGACCAGACGACCTGTGCATGTTAGCTTGTTAACACCATAAGCTATGCTAGCATGTTAGCCTGACAGCACTGACATATATGGGAGCAGTAGCATGGGTTTTAGCATCTAGCTAGAGCAACAGTTATTCATGATAATGTCTCTGTGAAGCATGAGGCCTATGTGTGTGTGTGCGCGTGTGTCTGTATGTGCGTGCGTGCGTGCGTGCGCGTGTGTGTGTGTGTGTGTGTGTGTGTGTGTGTGTGTGTGTTTTCTAAAGCTCTGTACCTTGGTTCTGTCTCTCTGCTGTCCAGGGGATCCAGGTAACACCTGATACCTGTTCCTTTTTTCTTGTTTCTCTATTCATTTCAGTGTGTGTGTGTGTGTGTGTGTGTGTGTGCGTGCGTGTCCTCACACCCACACAATAATGAGAACATCTGATTGTTGTCTGATTGTTTGCAGTTCAGATCCAGATGCTGTGGACCTGGTTTATTTTACAATGGTTTATTTTACCTGAATATAATTAAATTAAACTTTGAAGCAACAGGGAGAGTTGAGTTTGTGTCTCCAGCACAGAATCATTTGGACGATGCTAGAGGCTAAAAGAGGAGAGCTCCCTCTCATGGTGGTGCTGACGTCCTCTAACCGTGTCCAGATGTGAACTCCAAACATCAGTCTGCATCTGTCCTGTCCGTCTCTACTGTGCGTGCCTGTCTGCCCTCAGGCTGACCTGCTGTCTCCACCTGTCTGTCCTCCTGACATCAGCTTGTTGGGATAAGAATGTCTCTCTTTGAAAGTTTGGAGTGATGATGTCACTAATAGACTGATTGATCCTCAGACCGCCAGTGAGTCGAGCGGCGCCGCAGCCGGAGAAACTCCAGAAGAACAATGTGTCCAAGAAGAAGAGGCTGGTGGAGGTAATGTCCCTCCCTGTCTCTCTCTCCTCTTCGGTCTGTCCGTCCTCCTGCCTCCCGCTCACCTCTGTCCGGTCCCTCTGCAGGACCTGGTCTTGGATCACGTGTTTGGTTTTCGAGGCTTCGATTGTCGTAACAACCTGCACTACCTCAACGATGGCTCCGAGATCGTCTATCACACTGCTGCCACGGCCATCGTCCACAGCCTCACCACCGGTAAGCATGGTACATACTCCTGACACACATGTTGTTCGTACGTCTACAGCCGTGTAAAGACCAAGCATGGAAACGCTGACAGTCTCTTTGAAAGTTTGAAAACTCTGTGGTGAGACTGTAGTAAACGCAGAAGTTCTCTTCCTGATCGGTTCTTTTCAGTCGCACGACTCAATCACACACATCGTTAGTAACTGTTCTCCAATGTCGTTTCTGCAGGAACTCAGAGTTTCTACCTGGAACACACTGACGACATCCTCTGTCTGACTGTCAACCAGCACCCGAAATACAAAAACATCATTGCCACTGGACAGATTGGTAATGAGTGTGTGTGTGTGTGTCAGGAGGATTGTTTCTGCATGATCTTCTCTCCTCTGCTTGCTGGTGAACTGGCCTGCTTTACCTTTTCCCACTGACACAGTAGAAACAACATCACAAAGCTTTAAAAACACTTTTAGACCCTTTGGTCTGTTTTCAAACTAAACAAATAACTGAAGCATTAGAATCTGTTTGTTTTACATCAGTTTTATTTGTTTGTGTGTTCTTTTGTTGTTTTTGTGTGTGTGTTTTGGCTGGCCTCATTTGTCACCATCGCTCTCACCACACCTCAGGTGACGTCAGTGAACTCCCAGGTAAACACTGCCTCTCCAGTCAGGACAGACACCCTGAGACCCAGAGACGAGCTGAAGCCTGGGTCTGGTTTATTACAACCTTATGAACTCTGTTAACTCTCGCTGAAGCTCTCAGATGAAAAGATCCTGGCGTGTGAACGGATCTTTGGGCTGAAGCTGCTCTGGTTCTTGGGGTGTTTGGAAGCTGCTCTGATCCTCTGCCTGCTCTGTCTGTCCTATATGTTTCTTGCCTTTTTAGTCCCACATTCTTTTTCTCAGAGACGTCTTCTGACCAGACCTCTGTTTCACCTTCATGCAGGCACCACACCGTCCATCCATGTGTGGGACGCCATGAGCAAACAGACCCTCTCCATCCTCCGCTGTCCTCACGCTAAAGGAGTCGGCTACGTCAATTTCAGCGCCACGGGGAAGCTGCTGCTGTCTGTCGGCGTGGAACCTGAACACACCATCAGTGTGTGGCGCTGGCAGGAAGGTCAGACTTTAATCTAATCAATAGTCACACACACACACATTTCAGAAGCACTAGAATTATCTTATGATTGATACAAGACAGAGTCTGAAATATTTTTTCTGTGTCCCTAGTTTAAATAATTATTAATTTTTAAATTAAACTGTGTCCCAATGTCTCCTGTGCAGGATCCAAGGTCTGCAGTAAAGCCGGACACCCGGATCGGATCTTTGTGGTGGAGTTTCGGCCAGACTCCGACTCCCAGTTTGTGTCAGTGGGAATCAAACACGTGAAGTTCTGGACGCTGGCCGGTGGTGCTCTGATGTACAAAAAGGGCGTGGTGGGGACAGTGGAGGACGGCAGGATGCAGACGATGCTGTCCGTTGCATTTGGAGCCGTGAGTTCACAGCTGACTGGTTGTCTTTGTAACATGAAGCCTGATGTCTCCAGGTCACTGTTGATGCGTGTGTTTGCAGAATAACTTGACGTTCACCGGAGCCATTAACGGGGACGTGTATGTGTGGCGGGACCACTACCTCCTGAGGGTGGTGGCGAAGGCTCACACCGGGCCAGTCTTCACCATGTACACCACACTACGAGACGGACTCATTGTCACCGGTGGCAAGGAGAGGCCGTGAGTCATCAGTCCTGTCTCTGGACCTTCTGTCTGAATCTGGCACGTTCTCTGTAGTAGAGTCTAAAACAGTGAAATGTTTTGGGCTCGTGTCAGGACGAAGGAGGGCGGTGCAGTGAAGCTCTGGGATCAGGAGATGAAGCGTTGTCGAGCATTCCAGCTGGAGACGGGACAGCAGGTGGAGTGCGTCCGGTCCGTCTGCCGAGGAAAAGTGAGAGCTTTTTATTTTTATTAGTTTTATCCTTCTTCCGTCTTCTCCCAACTTTCTCTTCACCTCCTCCTCCTCCTCCCTCAGGGGAAGATCCTGGTAGGGACAAAAGACGGGGAGGTCATCGAAGTCGGGGAGAAGAACGCAGCTTCAAACCTGCTGCTGGACAGTCACGCTCGGGGAAGCATCTGGGGTCTGGCCACTCATCCTGCTAAAGAGCTCTGCATCACCGCCAGCGACGACGCCACCATCAGACTCTGGGACCTCGCAGACAAGGTACAGATCACTGACCTATACTGTGGCCAGCCACCAGGGGGCGATATGATTTTATTTATGACGGAATCCTTCTCTGTCTTTGTTAAGAAACTGTTGAACAAGGTGTGTGTCGGCCACGCTGCTCGCTGCGTGGCCTACAGCGCTGACGGAGAGATGCTAGCTGTGGGGATGAAGAACGGCGAGTTCCTCCTCCTCCTCGCCAACTCACTCAAGATGTGGGCGAAGAAACGAGATCGCAACGTCACCATCCAGGACATCCGGTAAGACAGCGAGAGCATTTGCACAATTCACCTCCAGCTCCTAGTCTGACACGCCCCCTTGAGGCAGGTAATGTGACATTCAAATCTCCAGGTTCAGTCCCGACCGGCAGCTGTTGGCCGTCGGTTCCGTGGAGAACACGGTGGATGTGTACGACGTGAGCGGAGGACCGAGTCTGAATCGACTGGTTTACTGCAGCGACATCCCTGCTTTCATCCTGCAGCTCGACTTCTCCGCCGACAGCCGCTATATACAGGTATGTGCACCCGTTTCGACGCACACATTTATATGTAGATATACTTTTTTTAATATGTCTAAGGACTTTGTGTGGGTGTGGGCAGGTGTCTACAGGAGTTTATAAGCGGCAGGTTTTCGAGGTTCCTTCAGGGAAGTTGGTGAGCGACCAGACCGCCATCGACAGAATCACGTGGGCAACCTGGACCAGGTAACAGGATGTTTTTCTTCTGATAATCCTAAATCAGATATTAATGGTTAGTTCTGCCGCTCTCAATCAACATGTTCTCCCCATCAGTGTCCTGGGAGACGAGGTTTTAGGGATTTGGCCTCGAAACGCAGACAAAGCTGACGTGAACTGTGCCTGCGTCTCTCACGGTGGCCTGAACATCGTCACCGGCGATGACTTTGGATTGGTCAAACTGTTCGACTTCCCCTGCACAGAGAAGTTTGTGAGTCATCACTTATTAATTTCTTTGTATCTTCATTCACCAAGTTGTAATTCTTTAAAAGGAAAAACACTGAGCCTTTGTTCAAGGGTTGAACAGGGATTTGACTTTAACATACATGTTCAGGATGTTATATATGTTATATAGAGACACGTTCTTATATCAACAATCAGCAAGTTTCAGTTTGTTTTCTGTCTTCAGGCCAAACACAAGCGCTACCTCGGCCACTCGGCTCATGTGACCAACATCCGTTTCTCCCACGACGACAAATACGTGATCAGCACAGGAGGAGACGACTGCAGGTAAACTGATTGTTTAAGACACATAGAAAGTCACTTAATATTAATAAAAAATATTTATCTAAAAGTGCAAAAAAAAAGAAAACAAAAAGAAATCTTAGTAATTCACAAAACTGTAAAAAAAACTTTGCAAATAAATTAAATGAGTCTTAAAAAAATATTTGTAAGAAAAAATAGTTTCAAAAAAAGTCTTAGTAAGAACATAAAATAAATAAATAAATCTTTTGTCAAAAAATTAACTGAAAAGTCAGACTTGAGTAATGTTTCTAACATCCGTTGTGTGTGTTGCAGTGTGTTTGTGTGGAAATGTCTGTGAACACACAGATTTCTGTCGTCCACTGACGCTTTGATCCAAAGCGCCTTAACAGCACCACAAGTGGATCCAGGGGGAATCGAACCCACAACCTGAACCACCACAGACCTTTTTCTTGGTGATAGTGCGGAGGACTACAGACTGCTACGGACCCATCGATCCAGACCACATGAGGGATCATGTGACAGATCACCTGACACAACTCGACACCAGGAATAATGAGATTTATCAGAGTTTTTGGCTCAGTTACATTTCGTTAGAATCTCCCGTCAGATCAGTGTTCTTCTCAGATGCAATCAGAACGAGTTTGTAAAGGTGGAATTATTATTAATCCTTTAACAAGCTCTTCATGAGAACAACAGTTTACCACTGCGGGAAAAATCCTCCTGATTTTTAAACAAAATTCAACGTGGTTTGATTTGTATGAAGCTGAATCATAACAGACAATGATGTCTCACTGTGTATGAATATTTACAGCTGCAGAATTATTCAGTGATTTTAAATTGTCGTTGACGTAGAATCGTCTGAATGTAAAAGAACAAAATACGAAACGTGCCAGTTTAGTGAATAAACTATTAATGAGTGAGTATCATTTGTCAACAGCTCCAGTGGAAATATCTTTAAAAAAATAAATAATAAAACATGGATGAACAATTAAAGTAAATGTCCACATATCTGTCGTCAGTGTTTTCTAGTCTGTTTGAAATAAACTGTTACGAGTTTCACACTTTCTAATGAGTCGTCGCTTCTGCAGCTGTAAATATTAATTCAATTACGATTCAGTTCATTAGCAATGATCCTTTATGAAGTCTTAAAACAAGATTCAGTTCTTCTCGATCAGTAGTTTCTTCCTGTACAGATGCACAAAGCAGTCACAGCTGAAACACACGTGTGAGAAACAATCACACACATTCACAAGTTTTCCGTGTCACTTTTAGCAAGAGCTGAAACAGCTCCACTTCAGTTTGATTTCCTCTTGTTTCTTCATCTGGAAATTTGATGAACTGATGTTTGTTTGTACAGTTTGTATTTATATGTATGAAACTGCAAACTCTTCCATTATATGAGATATTTATTTGACAGAAGAATCAGAAGTTTCATCATCAACTCAAACAAATTGTTGTTATCATAATGTTTTTAGCTCAGAAGTGAACACGTCTCGACAACTTTAACATCATCCTGAGCTTTGTTCTGAAGATTCTTTAAGTCGAACGCAGAAGTAACAAAGACGTTCTGCAGATTAAAATGTTAAATCAAACATTTATTTATTTTATTGAACTCGACAAAGATCCAGAAGCTGCAGAATGATTTCTTTTCTATGATTGTTTTATTGTATTTGGGAAATTACATGAGACATTTTCTTGTTTGTGCCTTTGATCAGTGAATCAGTCACCGTGACGAGGAAGCTGAGGGGTTTATTATTCTAAATAAACATTCTGTTTTTATGAAACTCCATCATTTCTTCTTCTTCTTCACATGTGTAAATAACAGCTCATGAATTAGAAATGATCAAACAAAGAGTTTACTTATATTGAATTATATTTACAGAAACACTCTAATATCACGTCTCGTTTTGTCGTTTCATCACTTAAGTGCCTTTTGGGACCTTTCTTCCTGTTTGTTTGCTTCAGTTCTGTTTGTATTTATTTATGGGGGGGGGCTGCAGTGTGATTTTTTTAAAAGGCATATTCAACTTGTTTTCTACTTTGTCTGGTGCTACTGAGAATGTTCAAACTTTAATTCATCCAAGCACTTTGCTTTGCTGCTGCTTTTCGTTTGACACATTCGAAGCAACGTGATCGTACAACACTGAAGAAAAATCTATGTTCAGAGAAATATTTATGGAAATGCATCGATGTTATTTCTGAGAGTGTGGATGAGTTTTCTGTGTCTGAGCTGTTGAATATTAACTGTTGTGAAAAGTGTCAAAGAATCTGGATAAACAGAGAAACAGAAAACCTGATGTCGTCTCTTTTCTTCAAGTTAATTCATTCAATACGACCAATAAATTAACTGAATCTGGATTTTACATTACAACTTTATCGTAAATAACTAAAAAAGAAAAGAAAACACACAAATATATAGAATCTGAATCTATAATCAGATTGTTTTTTTGTTCTGTTTCATTTTTAACAACAGGAAGTGAAAAGTTAGTTTACAAATAAAACTCTAGTATCATTAACGTGTCACCATCGTATGCATCAACAGATTTTACCTAATAAAACCTTGTTAGTAAGTCAAAAATTGTAAAAATAAATAAATAAATCTTATGATATAAAGAAGATTTTACTACGTCAAAAGTTGTAAAAAAAAAAAAAAACACTACACACTACAACACACATATCTGTTGTGTGTTGTAGTGTGCTGTGTGGAAATTGTTCGCATGTCTTTTTTTTAACGACAGGAAGTGAAAAGTTAGTTTTACAAACAAAACTAACTTGTCATTAACGTGTCAATGTTATAACATTTTTCAGAAAAAACACTTTTCAGCTGAGAATATGTTTCTGTGTGTAATAAAGGTGATTATTGACAGTTAGTGCTGTGTCACTCGTCACTTTCTCTGCCTGTCACATGTTTCTATACTAGCTCCTCCCCCTCCTCACAGCTCAGAAACAATCCTCGGAAGTGACCCCAGCCCCGGTGGAAAAGCCCCTTGCTCTGTCGGACAGGAATTCTGCTGCTTCACAGACTTTTTTTATTTTCAAGTCCCATTGACCAATCAAATATCCAGTGAACTGTGATGAGGGTTCAAACACGTGTTGGACATGAACCTGGAAGAATCGAAATTTCCAGGATGAAGAATAGGCTGTCCTCAAACATTAGTCTCTAGAATGAACAGGACCACACACACACACAAACACACACAGGAAGGAAGGAGGTTTTTCCTCCTGCAGGTCGTGGACTTCCTGTCGTCTTATCACTTCTCCAGGAACAAGATGACGACAGAGAGAGCGAGAGAGAGAGAGAGAGAAGAAGGAGTGAAGAGGAGGAGGAGGAAAAGAAAAAGCCATACAAACAGTTCTGGCCATAAGTATTTGGACGGCTGGACGTGGTTTGTTCTTTTGTCTCCGAGTTTTAGATCATTTCATTAAAAATGTGGTAAAACAGAGGATGGACTAAGAAGACAGAGGTCAAAGGTCGAGGTCCCAGTGGTCTCACTGAACGTCTCATATGTTCACTAAACTCTCTCACTGCTTTTTCTCTCAGACCAAGTTTCACCCTTTCGTCCAAACGTGATCAGATCACCAAGATTAGAGAAGAAAGATCAAGTAGAGACATGAACACACACACACACAGGAAACAGGGGGTGTGTCCTCCCTCTTGCCCTCCCTCCTCCAGCTGTTTATAAGCAGCTGGTGGTCGTGCAAGCCTCCACTCAGTGTGGTGGTCGGAGCAGACATGACGGCAGTGGGAGAGCTGGTGCTGGTGCTGGGTTTACTGGTGAGCGCTCACTGTGAGGTGAGGGCACGAGACCCCGAGGTGGAGGAGGAAGAAGAGCTGGGTGGAGGAGTGGGGGGAGTTGGGACGTTTCACAAGGAGGCCACAGAGACCCCCGCACTGGGAGAGAAAGCCCGAAACGGGTGAGTCCAGACTCAGATGACATTTTATTAATCATTCATCTGTTACCAAGGAAAATAATCTGCCAAACCCAGAGAGGAGGGAATCATTAGAACCACAACTATTGTAAAGTTCTGTTCTGACTAACTAACAACAGAAACCTGAATTCTCTGTAAGGACCAGCAGGGGGCGACTCCACTGGTAGTTTCTGCAGACGTTTGTGTGTGTGTGTGTGTGTGTGTGCGTGTGCGTGTACAGCCTGGGTAGTACCAGCCTATTATATTCAGGCTGGCAGTCAAAACATTTATTCAGCCCTGTTTGAGTGCATGCGTGTGCGTGTGCTTGTACGTCTATCCTTGTGAGGGCCGTTTGAGGGCCACACTTGGTGTTGGGGTGAAGGTTAAAGTTGAGGTCAGAGGTGCGGCAGATAAACCTGACGGGATTAATACACTAGAATAGCCAAAAAAAAAACTAATTCTAACTAATTCTGACACAAGATGAATTATCATAAGAAACCTGACATCATCATCAGTTTCTCCCCGTGGCTTCACAAGCAGTGGTTACTTTTCAGTTTGATATATATTCATATGTGTGTGTGTGTGTGTGAGACCACACCTGCACATAGTTTCCTTGAAAGAACTCTCCTCAATTCGTCTTCATTATGTTCACTCAACAGTTTCCTGCTCCGCTCCACTTATCTGCCTCATTTTATTCTGGAGGAGAAAAGTCTCTTCATGAAACAAGAACTGTGACTGTGTTTGTTTTGGTGACTAAATGAATCTCAGCTACATAAAGAGCAACATCAGAGATTCTCAATTTATCCATGTCCCATCTGCCAACATGGAGAAGTTTACACTGCAGTTCTTTAGACATGTGTTGGCCGTGTTTTAATACGTGTTTTGGAAGTTTTGTTTTAGACGTGAGACATGTCAGTGAGTTTCTGAGACTAAATAAAAGTATTAAATTACATTTTTCTTGTCACAGAGGCTCCATCGCTCTGACCCACATCCACAAGAAGCCCGTGTTCTGGTTAAATGATCCTGAGGGACATTAACAAAACACCCCCCCCCCCACACACACACACACACACTGCAGGTCTTTCAGCGTACCTCTGTTTAATCTTTGGATGCAGAGGTCAGACGTCATCAGGTGGTGAAGGTGGAGACCGTTGATGTTTGATGAAAAAGAAAAACAATGACTGAAACAACAACTTCCCATCTCATCATGTCGTTTCTTCACTTTTACAACAAAGAGCTTGAAGTTTGAGATTCAAAGAACCTGATTAAGTGCCTCCATGCTCTTATTTTGAAAAAGAAGCTCAGTAAGGAGGCAGATTGAGATCAAAGCTGCAGATAACATGACCCTGAAGGCATCGTCTGCACAGCGCAGCAGCTGGAGGACAGAGACAATGTGATGATTGTGAATCAGGAAAAGATCAGATAAGGACATGTCTCTGGAGCTGTGAGGTGAACGTGAGGAGTCGACAACGTTCCTGTTTTCATTTCTCCTTCAACGGAAAAGCCGCAGACTCAAAGTTTTCCTCTGATCATCACGTCTGTTCCATCATGTGTTGATTCAAAGTTTAAATCCTGATAAACCGACACTGAAGCAGCTGACGATTCTAAAAAAATAAACTAATCTGAGTCACATGAGAGAGAATCTGAAGAAATGAAGCTTAAGATGAAAGATTCGTTCTCTGGTGGTTCTGAACCTGCTGTGAATCAATCACTGTGTGTGTGTGTGTGTGTGTGTAGCTCCTCTCCACACTACACTACTACAAGATGCCAAAACAACACTCGGGACAATCCCTGGTGTTTGACCTTTGACCTTTGTGTGTTTGTGTGTTGTGCAGGAACTGGTGTCCGTTTGTGCAGAAACGTGTGGTAACAACGATGGTGGCGTGCGGGACAGAGAAGTACACCATCAAGTCTCAGAGTCCCTGTCCCAGCTTGATCCCTGACTGCCAGGTGGTCATGTGAGTATACTACTCTGTGTGTGTGTGTGTGTGAGAGAGAGAGAGAGAGAAATTGGAGTTAAAAGAGAGTGTGTGTGTGCAGGTACAAGCTGTCCACCCGTCCTCTCTACACACAGAAGCAAAAGATCGTCACGACTCTGCAGTGGCTTTGCTGTCCGGGACACACCGGACCCAACTGTGAGGACACAGGTAACAGACCATCTCTGGTTCAGTGAAAACCTGGGAGGACAAACGAATACAAAAGATGTTTTCATTTCAAAAATGTGAGTTGTGTTTAATTTCCTCATGAAGTCAGAAGTTCATCGTCTCAGTGAGTTTCTGGAGCAGATCTCTGGTTTCCCCCCTCGCTCTGTTTCTCTCTGCTGGAGCCTATTTTTAAATGTTTGCTTGAAAAACAGCTTCAGGAGCTTCATTTAGTCCAGATCCTGTATGTGTGTGTGTGTGTGTGTGTGTGGGGGGGGGGGGGGGGGGGTTCTGCAGGAGGTCGTCTTTTCCTTTTTTTTGTTCTGAATTTAAGAATTGTTCAGAGAAAGTTTCCAGTTATTCCTGTTGTTTTGTCAGGAGAACATCTGGAACATGAGACGCAGCGACGCAGCCATTTGTTCTCACGTACAGAACCTGCTGAACTTGTCAGTCGGTTTGACTTGCTGTGTTTCTCTGACAGTCCCTGATCCTCTGGATTCTGGAGTCTCGGGTCTGACTGGAGCATCTGAGGCAGAGCGGGCGGAGCGCCAAGCCCCAGGTATGACCTCTCTGACAGGTTTCAGGGGGATTTCTGTGAGGTTTCGTGTGATCTCAGACTCTGTGAGGTTCAGGTCATCTGAGGAAACGTTCCCACGTCGATGGGTCCAGGGTCTGACTCATCAGGTCCTCCGACCGACACACCAGAACTTAGTAAACAGGACGTCTGAGTCAAACTGTAACTACTTCAGGGTTTCTCAGTCAGAACCAAAGTTGTGCTTCATCCAGAAGTCAAGCCCTCCCCTCACCACACACACACAGAGTCAGGACGCTCTGACTTGTGCGTCGCCTCTTGAACAAAGTGAGGAAACATGAAGTGCAGAGCGACACTCGACCTTGATAAGCCCCACACTCAGGTCAGGAGAAGGTTCCACTGCCTCCACCTCCTCCTCCGGGGACGGGGTGTGGGCGAGCAGCTCTACCCCCCTCCTGCACTACCTCCCACATCCGCTAACCTGTAAACACAGTGACTCACACAATGAAGGGGGGGGGGGGGGGCATGGAGGTTTGTTATCACACTGTACAGAGGTCACAGGTCACAGGTCACAGTAGCCTGAGAATCTGAGAATAAATGAAACGAATGTGACCTGATGAAGGAGGAGAGAGAGGCTGAGTGGGTGTGTTTGTTTTAACTCCAGCACAGCACAGGTGGGTGGGGGCAACAGTTCCTGTCCACTGTCACTCAGGCTAATGAACAGCTGGGAAACCACATGTACCTCATTGTGTTGTACCAACAGTACTTCAGAGTACGTGTAGTACTGCTGGGTACGTGTGGCAGAGAAAACTACTGAAAACTCGGAAAATCAAAACCTCCATGCCTCCATGTCTTTGGAAAGAAAATCACACACACACACACCACGCCTCTGAACTGACTTCCTGTGTGGCTGAAGTCAATGTAATTAAATCACTCGGCTGCAGAAACACAATAACAGGAACCTGCTGATCCAGAGGTGACTCATCATCTCTGCTGCACAACCTGTCCACCTCCTGGACACGGAGGAGGACATTAGGGACAACCAGAGAGTGCAGCTCTTATGTCCACCAGGACTCCACTGTCCTTTGAAGTCACTCTGCACCAGACCTTTCTCAGCTGTCTGGATGTTTGTCCTGTAATGAAGCTTCTTATTCCTGAACCCAGAGCTCAACAATGACGTGAGCTAAGAAATCTTAAAATACATCGTCCTCCGCCCACGTCTCACTCTCCACCTGTCTGTCTTACGTCCTGTTAATGCTTCTCTTCCTCAGTTCAATCTTACGATGCTTAAAGCGTCACTGTTTTTAGCATTTATTAAACAAGTCAGTAGGATTTCTCTTGGATGTTTGAGGTACAAACTGTAAATAAAGACGGACGACATGTCTCCACTTCCTGCCACTGCACAAACATGAAGCCAAAATATCCCAGAGGATACAAACACTGGCATCCGACCAATCAGGAGTCAGCTGTCAATCATGATGTCCCCACCTGTTTTATAAATAACTGATGAAACCAAGCTGATCACAAACACTTGAACAAACATCTTGAGTGTTCAGTTTGGTTCATGTCCCATCTGCTAACATAGAGGAGGAGGTCTAATGAGCAGGACACAGCACAGCTAAAAACAGCAGAACAGCAGTTTGCTGATGGCCTAATGAATTTTTTGAAAGTTTCTTCTTCTTCTTTTTAAACGCATCGTTTCCTCGTGGGATTCAGACGTGCAGCTCCAGCAGGGCGACCCCAACCGTGAGCAGAACGACCGCCAGGCATCGCCCACTGAACCATACAACACCAGCAACGCTAACAAGCAATGGAACAGCACGCACACTGCCCTGGAGACAGGCCACGCCCACAGCGCCCATCACACGCCCCAGCACGAGGCAAATACGCACAACCAACGACATCATCAAGAACACAGAGAACATCGAGAACATCAGCACTTTCCTGGTGAGTACACTGCACCAACACAGTGTGTGTGTGTGTGTGTGTGTTGACGACATCATGTTAATAATCTCGATGTCTCATTCACATCCTACGAGGGAACACACACACACACACCCACACACTGTATGGAAGACAAAAGAGAGGATTTCCTGTGGAGGAAGTGTGTATATAAATGTGCATGTGTGTGTGTACTTTAAAATGACGCTGACACTATATCATACCTCTTGTGTCACCGGACCCTCATGTGCATTACATCACTTCCTGTGTGGAACCTCCCTCTGTTTCCCACAGTTCTCAGTACTCTCTGACCCTCGACCTCACTGACCAGTGGTGTGACATCATCATTACTTTTGAGTTGTTTTCCATTGGAAGCTTTCTGTGTATCTAGTTTTATCTATGTTTCAACTTCGTTGTTCCTGTAGAATCAAAAACAAACGCCTGGTGTTTGCACGTTAAAGTTGTGAGTGACTTGTGTGTCAGTGTCCCCCCCCCCCCCCCGTGTCTCATTAAAGTTTTGTCTCACTTTTAATTGGCTCTTTTACGACAGAACAAAAAGAAGCTTGGTTGTGTAACAGACGTTGTTTTGTCCGAAACAGGAAGTGGACTCAGAGCGAGTCCGTAAATCAGAGCGACAGCCGTTAGAACGCTACCAGCTGACAGGGGTGTTTGATTTCAACCCCCCGGGCAGCTGGAGTCAGGGGTGACCCGGAACTTCCTGTCACAGCATGGCCTCACTGTACGATGACCTCTGAACTCTCAGGGCCCTGCAGCATGTCGGAACAGAGGGTTCGGTTTGATGTAATGAAAACAGGTTGTGAGGTGCGTGTGTGTGTGTGTGTGTGTGTGTGTGTCTGGGCTGTGTCTCTGACGGTAATGACCTAAGGCAAAAACACACTGGTTTGCTTTTCTGTGTCTGTGAGGACGCATCACACATTCTTTTACCTCCAACCTGGAGCGGCGTGCGAACCTTCACGCCGTGATGACTCATGAACAGAAACAACAGATCAGACCTGAGGGCCAGCGGCGTCCTGTGGTCACTGGGTTTCTCTGGCTCCGCCCCTCTCCATCCCTTATGGGGCAACAGGAACAAACTGAAACTTCATCTAATCTCCTGGAAACACTCGTATCTCGTGTCCACGGCAGCTCGCTGTGCGCCGCCGGCATCGCTCGTGTTTTCAGAGGCAGAGCGCCCACAGGACGGAAACAGCAGCTGAGACGTTTTTCTGTTTTCCAGGCGGAGAGGCTGTGTTTGGAAACAGATCATTTTAGAACAAGAGCGGCTCTAGGTCCCCGGAGGGTCAGAGGTCGCCATGTTTCTGTGGCTCGGCAGCTATAGTGAGAGAGTGGGGGTGTGAGAAGCTTCAGGGACCCTCTCAGGGTGCCTTTCAAATCTAAATTTAAACATATTAAGAAACTAGGATCTCTGCCCTGGTTTGGCTCCACCCATTACAGCAATTCATGAGGGCACTGTGAACTTTGACCTTCAGACGATGTTCACAAGAACGGAACAGACTGACAAGCCAAAGACAGAACTGCCTCCGCCCACTGGGAGTAATTTTACAACTGTTTATATTTATCTTTAATCTAAAATTATGTTTCAGCCCCTCCTTACCCAGAAGCCCCTGCTGCCCTTCCTGTCCCCCACATGATGGTGCTGGTCATGTCCCAGCTGCAGCCGGTCCTGCAGGGCTTCAACCGCTCACTGGAGCACCTGAGCCAACAGGTTGGGGACCTGGCGCGGGACGTGGCCCAGCTGAAGAGCAACCAGCAGGGGGCGGAGCTGCAGCCGGGGTTCCAGGAGGGGCCCGAGCAGGACGAGGCGGTGGACGAGCGGCTGGAGGCCAAACTGGAGGAGGTGTTTGAGCACGTCAGGGACATAAGGGCACAGATGGACGGTCAGCAGACGGACATGGAGAACAGGCTGCACTCCCAGCATGCAATGCTGCACTACAACCTCACCAGCTTCAAGACGGACATCGACATGAAGCTGAAACGCCACCAGAAGATGCTGCAGGTCAGAGGACGCCAGGGAACAATAACAATCACTGATCTGTGTGTGTGTCTAATGTGGCTCTGCCTCTGGTCTCAGGTCAGCCTGCAGGCGATGAACACCACGCTGTCAGAGCTGAAGGTCGACCAGGATCAGATCACAGAGACGCTGCGGGACGATCGGCTCCCTCGTCCTTCTGTACCTCCCCCCGAGCAGCCGCCGCGGCCCTCAGACCCCTCCTCTCTGTGGGACGCCATTGAACGTCTGGACAATATGGTGGTCAACAACACAGTGAAGGTGCGTTTTTGGTGTACGTATGAAGAAATTAGAGATTTTTTTTTTTGGGTGGAGTCAGAATAAATTAAGTCTCCATCATGTACAGGTGAGCGGGCTGATGGAGGACATGGACGTTTCCGCGGGGACCGTCCAGCAGCTGAGGTTGCTCATCAACGAGACGGCCCGAAACGCTCAGGTCCTGTTCATGGAGACGGGGCTGGAGGTGGAGGCCGCCAAGGAGAGGGTCCAGAGTCGGGTGGAAGAGCTGGCGATGAACCTGACGCAGCACAGCAAGCAGCTGCAGGAAGTGGGCGAAGACATGGAGTACCTCTTTGGCGCCCTCTACAAGAACCCCTCAGCCGCAGACTGCGACTGCAAAGGGCTGACGACCGCCGTGGCTGAGCTGGAGAGGGGCGTGGCCAACGTGACGGCTCTGGCTAATGAGAACAAAATGGCTCTGGATGAGAAAGACGTAGGAGAGGTGGAGCAATGGGGTGGAGCCAGTGACTGGGAGCCGGCAGTGGAAGCAATTCAACATGGCCTCCAACAGGTGGGAAACATAATCTCAAGCCTGAGCTGTCAGTTTATTAGCAATACTGAGGTGTTTCAGATGTAATCTGAAGAAGAAAAGAAATGATCTTATCTTTGTCTTTGGCGTCCTGCAGGTGAAGGAGTCTCTTGTCTCAGAGCAAAGCAGGACCAGGACTCTGGACACCACCCTCACCCAGCTGAGCGGCTCGCTGACGGAGGTCCAGACCGAGGTCGGGGGTCTGCAGGAGCAGAACACGAAACTGAGGGAGGAGATGCAGTATCTGTCGGGCTCCTTCAACTCTCTGCTCAAAGATGGCATTCGACACAGTGACGTGCTGGAGCTGCTGCTGGGGGAGGAGGTGATAGAGTTCCTGGAGTGGCCCGTCCAGGACCAGGAGGCCAACTCCATCCCGGCCCTGAAGGAGCAGCTGAGGCACATGCAGGAGCAGCTGAGCGGTCACAGCCTGAGCATCACGTCACTGCTGAAGAGCCGGGCAGGTACAAACCAGAATTCAGCAGGGGGTTCGCTCCACGACGCAGCCAGCTCTTTTGCAGCACCTAGTGGCAGTTGTGAGAAACAACTCAAATTTATACTGCTTTATTTTTCTTTTAACTAGATTTATTCAGTATGAATCATTAACATTTAGTAGTTGAATACACTGTTTGTTTATTTTAAGTGAGTTACTTAAATTATTATTAATTAAATTTGAATTATTAATTTACATTTATAATGGATTACATTTGAGGTAGAGTTCAGTGATCAATAAACCTTTCCTTCTCTTCTCATTCTGTTCCCAGTAGGTGAAGAGGAGGTGCCGTCTGCTGACCAGCCTTCCTCTTCACACCTTCCTCCTGACCACTGGCCTCCTGGTGACATGAGGAGGAGCAATGCTGGAGAAGCATCCAGGGAGCGGCAGCTTCTCCTCCACCCTGACGGGAGGAGACAAGACCTGGGGGCAGACGGCAGTGATCTGTGGAACCTGGAGAAAACGGTGGAGGAGCTGAGCCTGAAGGTGCAGCAGCTGGAGGAACAACCCTGCTCCTGCCCCACTGCCCCCACCCAGAGGGAGGTGCAGCCCAGGGTTGAGGACAACAGGCTGCAGGCGGAGGTGATGTGGCTGAAGATAGGCCTGGAGGAGCACCTGAGGGTTTTCAAGAATGTGTTCAGCAACGCAGAGGTGCTGATGGGATCGGCAGAAACGCTGGACCTCGACAAACTGTCGCAGCTCATGAAGAACCGAGAGGAGAACAAACAGAAGAAGAAGAGAGGTGGGGGAAGAAAGGAGGGATCAGGTAGAGGAGGAGACCATCGACACAAGAGGGATTCATCAGGTGAGCAAGGAGCCCACAAGGTTTAGTAAAGTTCACCTGTTGAGTCAGTGGTTTTAACATTGCCCCTCCCCTTCTCTTCGCACCAGGTGTTCCTATGCTGCTCGACCAATCGGAAGACTCCCTGATGTTTGTGGCACGATCTCCTCTGAGCCACCCAGACGGCGTCATAACATTCGATGCGTCTCTGGACAGGGGTCACTTTCACTCAGACTCTGGCACCTTCACAGCTCCAGTGGGCGGGCTCTACCTCTTCATCCTCACCTTGGACCTGAGGCCAGGCCCCGCCCACATAGTCTTGCACAGGGCATTGGGCGGAGCTCCAGCATCTCTACACAGATGGGCGGTGACAGAGGTGGGGCCAGCTACTGCTGTGAGCCTCCTGCTGCTGAGGGAGGGGGAGGAGGTGAGGCTGGACCTCAGGGGAGGAGCATGGGTGGAGTCTGAGGACAATGTGTTCACCGGGCTGCTGCTCCAAAAGACCACTTGAGGGCGCTGTGGTGCGGTCAGGTAGCTTCTTAAGGGCATCAAGAGAAGAAGTGTGAGGTGGCTTCATTCTGCTGAGAGTGCTCGCTCGCTTCTACCAGAACTTTTAAAGTGTGACGTCAGATCAGCTGCTTCTGTCTGAGGAGGAAAAACACTTGTGGTAACGTCAGCTTCTGGAAAACTGCACCGAGGAATTCTGCTCTGACATCTATGTCACCGTTTTAGCTGAATTCATGCCTTTGGAAAAAAAATTTTAAAAGGATTTTTTGTTTTAACATATTTTACATGTAGAAAATATTTGTGTTGTAAAGTCATTAGTGTGCTGTGTTTGTAAAGTGCCAATATTATTCTGTAAAATACATAGAGCCCAATATATTTATATAAACAGTGTGTGGACATGAAGATGGTGACATTAAATCATTTTTTTCTACACCACATGAGTCAACTAACATGAAATTAACAGTTTGGTCATTGGACATCTTTAAATATTGAATCATTTTAAAATGAGGGCGGCAAACATATGAAGTGAAAACTTTGTTTATCCATCTCTTTTGTCTCAATGTTTTAAATTCAGTTTGAGAACTTTAAAGCTCTGCAAAGTTAAAAAAAAATGAGTCTGGGACATATGAGAAAGTGAACCTGAAGCTCCAGAAAATCAGTCATCTGAGTTAAATGTCGTCATCATCATCATCATCATCATCGCCATGAAGTCTGATGAAAGAAAACACTGGTGGTTTAAGAGAAGAACCGAAGGAATCACAAGACGAGAAGATTTCCATTAAACCGTTTAATAATCTGTCGACTCTACAGTGTAGAAAAATAAGCATCAAAAATATACCCCCAAAGAAATCAACAAAATAAAATCTGGCAAAGCAAAAAAAGCCAAAAAGAAAAAGACTCAGACATGATGAACAATATCATTCATCTCCATTGGAATTATTAACAGTTTGGGTTTTTAACTGAAATATCAAATATTCTATATCTGAATCTTTTCTTCAACATCAGGACATTTCTCTTTTTTAACTTTAAGTGAAAATGTTCATCTTTAAGTGAATCTTGGAAGTTTGACCAAACTTGGGTTTGTTTGTTTAAGCTCACCTGTGGTCCCAGGCGGGTGGGGTCAACCCCAGGTTTCTTGGCAGGGGGACAGAAGTGTGTTGCTTAACAGCACCTTTGATTTCTTGTGAAAGGTGTGTGTTCAGAATCGACTGAACCAGTCGCATATGGTCTGAGTGGAGACAAGAGAAGCTCCTCCCTTAATAAGGGGAGAGACGTCGAAACAAATCAGCAATGAGCATAACAAGGAAATCTATCTCCAACACTTGTGAAGTGCACTACATTAGAGTTACATGCAGTCGAGTCACTGCACTGGAAAGGTCTGCATATATCAGCATTACAACAAATGTAAAGCAAAGACGAGCGAGGCTCTCAAGGCTAGAATACATCATGCTAAATATTAGCTGCAACTCTGTCAAAATAAAAGCTTTACCTATGTGTCTAATATCCTCTAACAGTAAATCAGCCTCAGTTACGTACGACGAGGCCGGACACTAACTCGCTTTAAAAAATGAGATCAGGTCTACAGCGGAGTCTACTCAGGATATGCAGGTAGAATAGTTTTAGTGAATCTACAACATCTCAGTCTGACAAGCCTACAAAAATAAATAGAATACGTTGAGTAAATTTAAATTCAGAGAGGAAGGAGCCGCTTTTCTACTTCCTGTCATGTGTCCTTCATTTTCTGTGACAACCTGCCGCTTCTATCCAGTCACATGATGCTCTATCTTCATTAGAAAGTTAAATGTGCTTCAATCCAGCAAACATTCAGAGACGTGAATGAATGAGCATCCGCAGGAGGGACGACCAGGATGAATAAGATTTCATTTCACACATGAGGATTTTTGAACTTTGCCGCCAGTGTCTGATCAGCTGGCCGGGCGGAACCGAGCCACATAAGCCCCGCAGGAGGCGCAGTAGGGACGTGGCACCTCAGCTGGAAGCTGCTGGCAGAGGGAGCAGAGCAGGGGGTCCCTGCGGGGCCTGTGGGGGGGTGGATTGTGGGACTGTGTTCGCTGGATGGGGTGGTGGTGGGGGTGGTGGCGACCAGCGAGGGGATCCCAAGAGGAGCTGGGCCGGACAGTCCTGTAGTCTGCTTCACGGCGCCAGTCAGTCTCAGGGGGGACGTCCAGCCGGAGAGGCTGGGAGGGGGCTTCACCTGGCACTCTGAGGTGGTGTGGGGGGAGGTGGGCGGACCCGTTGACTTTACTGGGCATTGGCAGTTGGCGGTAGTGACCGTTGTGACCGGTGTTGGCAGAGCGGCGAGGGTGGGACAGGGTGGCATAGAGACTCTGTGGAGCAGACGGGGGAGCAGTTGTACAACCTCCAGACCTGGGGAGGGAGGAGAAGGGAGGCGTGGCCCGGCGAGGAGCCCGGGGCAGAGTGCCGTAACTCAGCGCGACGCTGTTGATGCTTTGACCTGAGAGAGCTTGAAGCCTGTCAGACACAACCAGAAACTGCTGCTGGGCACTCGGTGCAACTCCTGAGGCGAAGGAAGACGAGGGGAAACAGAGGAGAATGATTAGAAGGTCATCATGAGGCCTCGCAGTTCACGAGGGAGCATAACTACAACTATATTCTTATTTAGTTCCATCCTGAGTCTTAGTCTAGAAACTGAGATCAAAGCCTCCAAACCTTTGAGTCTTTCTTATGCTCATGAGAACATTTAGAGGGAAACTGATCTGAGTCAATCAAAGCTGTTCAAACAGCCTGAAGGAACAAAGGGGGGTGGGTGAGAGCATCTCTGCCCATGTGATGCTTTGTGACGTTGGATTTGACAATGCGGGTGAACAGGTGGAGGTGAAGGGCCAGCGGGTTACCTGTGTGTCCCCAAGTGGAGGGGCCCGAGCGTTGGGGCCGTGATGTCTGCGAGGGGGGGTGCTGTGGTAGAGGTGCAGGAGCTGAGGGGCTGTGGTGTCGGGGTTGGAGGTGGTGGAAGGAGGGATCTGTGAAGGAGGAGGAGGGGAGGTGCAAGGAGGAGGTGCTGGGTCGATGGAGTAGGAAGGAGGAGGAGGAGGGGTGAAGGTCTGCAGGACTGAGGGGGGGTCTGGGCATGGAGGGGTCCTTCAGGGAGAGGAAGTGGGGGTAAAGCAAGATGAGAAAATAATGGAGACAGGAAGTGAAGGAAAAGAAAAACAGATCAAGGAGGAAAAGAAACAGAACGAGACAGAAGAGAGAGGTGGAAATAGAGCATAAAGGAAGGGTAAGAAATTAAAAACCAGTTAGAACAATGGAGGGAAATATGAAAACTGATAAATTCAAAAATTAAAACAAAAGTAGGACAAACGATCTTGTATCTCAGAGATACAAGATCTATATTTCTAAATAAATAAATGATGAGTTTAGAGGATGAAGATGTCCTGGAATCATCACTGGTTTTATCTCCATCAGCTAAATCAGTACTGGTGACATCAGGCTGTGCTGCTCAGAGGAAGAGCGGTGGGGAATCAAACCTCAGCTGCCGCAAAAGATTAATGCAAGAACTGAATCAGTGATGAATGTCTAACGTGCTGGCCTGAGGCTATTCCTGTGCGGCTGAACGCCAGCGGCGATCAGCGACACAACAGTGTAATGAATCAGAGGAGTGAGAGAGAAGAGCAGCGCTCATCTGCAATTACACACTGTGAACACAGGGGGGCAGTAGCTTGTTAGAAAAACGGCAGAGGAAAATGATGACGTCAATATCACACACTTATTTTGTTGTGACTGTTACTGAAATGTTTGTTTGTTGTGCGCGTGTGCCACCTACGCAGCTGTGAGAGGCACTGATGTTTTGGGGTCGTGACCCGATGACGGTACCGCTCAGGCTGCGGGCGATGCGTCGCAGGTTGTCAGCGCTGTAGCTCTCGTCTTCACCCGACGCAGTCTGCATGGAGAAGAGACGTTAGCCCGTGGAGTAACAAATTGCTAATGAGGAAGTGACAAGGTTTACACACAGCTGTACCTTATGCAGAGATTGTACCGGTGTTCTGTAGGCGTATCTCTCTATCTCTGCCGTCGGTGTTTTGGATCGTCCAGAACCTGACAGCACTCTCCTCACACCTGCACATGCATAAATTGGGTGGGGTTGTTCGAGCTGAAGATCAAAGCTGACTGTGACTCTGGACATGGTCACATGAGGGACAGAAGCGTCATTTGACAGAATCTCACATCAGCAGTTCGTACCTGGTTTGTTGCCAGTTGGCTGAGGGCTCACACCACGGCTGCCCCGGTGCATGCTGGGAGCCATCAAACTGGCCTGGTACAGTGAGTCCAGCTCTGAGAGCTCCTCACAGGGCGACGCCGCTTCCTCTCCTCCGCCTCCTGCTGCTGTTGCATTCTTGAAACTGAAGTATCTGTTGACGTTCTCTGCCCAGCGCTCCACAGGCAGGAGCGCTCTGTGGCTCTGGGTCGGGGGGGTGGAGGAGGCTCGATCAGCTTGGTTCATGGGGGGCGGGGGGGCACTAGAGGGTGAGTCTGGCAGATCAGAAGCATCAACAACATCATCAGGTGGGTCGGGGTGTAAACAGGACCAGTTCCTGGTGGGCGGGGCTACTCTGGAGGTGGAGCTGGATAAAGGAGGTGTGGTTTGTCCCTGTCTGATGTAAAATGGCTGCTTCTGCATGTGATGGCAGCCGTTGTTGATGCTGATGGGTGACGGAGTCCGGGAGTCCGGCCGAGGCAGGGAGAGGGCCTGAGCTGGGATGGGTATGGATGATGTTTTGCTCCAGCGGGCAGAAAACTCCATCTCCTCAGGTGGAGGGGGTGGAGCCAATTCCTCCAGTGGACTCTGTTCCCAGGTGTCCACACAGAGAGCTGGGTGGGAACCAGCATCGGAGAGGGGTTTCCCAACATGAGAGCAGGGGCCCCTGGTCCTGCTGTCTTCACTGGGAGAACCTGACAGAGCTGCTGTGCTGGAGGTGGGGTCAGAGATTGTTTTGGGAGGGAGGGGGTTAACAAAGCATGGAGAGAGGGGTGGAGCCTGTTGATCCTGACTGGCTGCTGATTGTTCGCCCTGTCTGTTCGTCAGAAGTATTTGGAGCGCGAGAGCCTTTTCACTGCAGAGAGAGAGAGAGAGAGAGAGAGAGAGAGAGAGGTGGGTTAGAAAGGAAGTGTGTGTGCAGTGTTCTGCACATTGTCTGGAACAGATGGTGCCATTCGAGAGCTCTTGCTAAACACACAGCTGGTTGTGTGTGTGTGTGTGTGTGTTTCAGAGGTTGTTTCCTGGGGAGTCAGTGTTGACAATCTGTCACCATGGTTCTCACTTAGCGTGTCATCATGAAAACACCTCACAGCAGTCCTGATTGTTGAGTTAATCTGTGCTATTGAAATCTCCCAAACACATGCCTGTCCACTCAGGCTGTCAATCATGACGTCCCAGCCTCTTTAATCATCCAATAACTGATGAAACCAAACTGATCAGAAACTTCTATAAACATCAGTGAGATCAGAACAAGATGACATGACAAAGATCTTCAACTACAAGTTTTTAGTTTGGTTCATGTCCCATCTGCTAACACGGAGGAGGCAGGGTTTATAAACAATAGTGCGGCCAGACACCGGGGGCGATACAGATATTTTGGCTCTTCTACTAGCGGAGCCATCAAAGCTAAAAAAAGATATTTAAAGATGATCAGCTCTTTACTGAAGCAACACACCTCTTTTGTAGGTTTCTGATTCAATAACATAAAGAAGACTTAATGTTCTCTGACGCTAAGTGACATCTGATTGGCTGAGCAGACTACAGGTGGTACCTGGGCTGTTCCTGGAGCTGCTGCTCTTCCTCCTGCTGTAGCTCTGGATGCTGTCTGCCTGCCTCTGAGTCCTGCGGCTGCTGCTGCAATTGCATACGTTGCTGCAAGCTGCGGGCTCTCCTCATGCAGCGCTGCAGCCGGCTGTTACTACTAGCTCCGCCCTCAGCCGCCACTGGCCGCAGTTTGGCTGCAGCGAGGCCACGTGTCAACCAGAAAATGCAAGACAGATAAAGAAAAAAAAACAAAAAAGAACAAAAGAGAGGAAAGAATGAATAAAGACGAAGGAAAAGAAAGATGCATAAAAATAACTTGTGATGACTTCATGCAAAAATCTTAAATAAATCAAATATCAGACAATGGTGGAGGTGTGTGTGTGTGTGTGTGTGTGTGTGTGTGTTAATGTGAATGACAGGCATGGTCCTCAATGAAATGGTGAAATTATATTAAGACAGAACATCAACTCAATTATAATCAAACTAACATAAACTGTGAAACAATTATTTCAATTTCTCACAATAGTTTTGTTTTCATAATGTTGGACCTCTTTTAGTGACGTTGAGGTTCGGACACTCATGAACAGGAAGAAGCTCATGGACGGTGCCACTAAGTGTTTTATTCTCAGGTTCGCTGACATAGATCCCCCAGCTGCCATGAGTTAACTTTAACCAAAAATCTGTAACTACACTTACCCTAACCCTTCTCATCCTGATGCTTTATTCACTTTCTTTAATTCGTCTTTTATTGTGTTGACACAGTGATGACAAACTGATGTGTGTGTTTGTGTGGCACTGACGCGCTTCAGTGACACACAAACACGTTGAGATCTCAATGGTTGATGTCGTTAGCAGTGGGCCACTGTGTCCTGTCTCCGGTTTCCATTAGCAACCAAGCAGAGGGTTCGTGGGCGGGGGAGTGTTGACCTCACTCATAGGCGTGTTTATTTGGTAGGTGTGAGTTATTTAGGTTTAGTGTTAGCGTGCAGGAGTGAAGTCAGGGTAGGTGGGGAGGAGCTTACAAACGGCTTCGTTGACGGCCGACAGCGCTGCGGCGACTTCTCCCGCCTGCTCCAAACGCACGGACTGGTCCAGCAGGAGCTCTGCCTCCGACACACACCGCTCGAAGCTGTCACCTTTTCCTGTGAACGTACATGTAAGCAGATAAATATTGAACAACAGAACAAACCTGCAACATCAAAGTGGTTTATGGCTGAACCCATGGGAGCCCCTGGATGTGTGCAGCATCTGCATCTACTATTGTGATGCTGCTGTATTGAACACAAACAGCACAGCAAACATTTCACTTTAGAAGTCAGATCTGTTTGTGATCACAGTTTAATGGAGTATTTGGAAAGAGGGAATGATTTGGTGTGGACTAAAATGTCCCACAACCATAGAGAAACATAAACACAGACACACACAGGCAGGCTTTAGTTTGAAATTCTGTCGGCTGAGTCAGACGCTTTCAGCTCAATGAAGAACATTCTCATTGTCTGACACAAACACACACTGTCCGAGCTGAACCTCCAACAGCAGCAACGCTTTCATCTCTTGTACAGATTTAGTTGTGTGTGTGTGTGAGAGAGAGAAAGAGTGTGTTACCCTGGATTTGCAGCTGGTCCAGGTCCAGGTACTTGCTGGGTCGTGGGTTGAAGCCAAGCGCCGCCTCCCTCTCCTTCTCCTGACGTCGCTGCTGCTCTTCTTCTCTTGCTCTCCTCAGCACCTCCTCCTGCAGCTCGTCCAGCTCGCTGCGGCCTACAGGAGGCGCTGGTCGAACAGAAAAGCCATTTACTTACACGATCAGTGTTCAATGCCCACAGCACAACAGAGCCAGTTGCTATGACGACCAGGGTCACATTCCACATCCGAGACAATAAGATCGACTAGTCGGATATTTTTATATTTTAGTCCGAACAGATTAAAAAAAGGATTTGTTCCTCTGGAGAATGTTAGCATACACACCATCGTGCTAACATGGAGGAGAGGAGGTGTATGGTGTATACAGTCGCCCACCTCTAGGGGGTGATCAAAAAGCTTTGGCTTCACTTTTGGTTAACAACATGTCGTCCATCTTTGTCTACAGTAATGATCATGAAACACAAACACACATACCAAGGCTCCCCCTGCTGGAAGAGCTGGCATCCTGCAGCAGAGCGCCACTGCTCTTTGATCTGATGTTCCTCCATGACGGCCCTGAGGAGGAGGACAGGACCGAAGGTTTCTTCACAGCACACTCCCTTAAGGAAGGAAAGATAATTTATAAGAGCACTGTCTTCTATAGCATTTTGGACATGGGCTGCAGTCGTAATTCTCCCTTAACATGTGAGTCGTATTAAACAACATTTTTGTTCTTTCTAGATTTTTCAGGAAATATATTAAATTAGTTTTATCTCTGTGACAGATTTGAATCATGTCCTAGTTCCAGACCTCTGCCCCATGTGTTTGGAAAAAACAAGAACTGAGCCAGTCACACGTTTGTAGGCGGCATTAGTAATGGAACATCACAGTTTAGTTCCCGAGCTGGAAAATGATGATAAATTGAAAAGTGAGTAGGAGGAGTACCTAGCTGTACAGCTGTGTAAATAAACTGAGCTAATATCAACTGATGATATCAGCAATGATTTTTAAACCTGACATTGTATGTTGTGATTTTTCCTCCTGTCGAGCATTGAACTGTTTTTACAGTTCTGAGAGAAACACAGTTTGACTGCATTGTAAATATTGGTTATACAGGAATCAGTAACAGCTCTTACCAACATGGGAACTATGACTGAAACATGAAAACAAATTATCAAGATAAATTCAGTATTGACCAGAAGAATATGCTGAGTCAGAGCTTACCTGTCTCCCAGGTTCAGGTCCAGGCTGACCGGGCTGCTGCTATTCCTCTCGCTGCTTTCATAGCCGCTCTCCATCCTCTGGATGAGCCTGGGAGGGGGAGGAGGAGGAGGAGGCAGATCTGCGACTCCTCCACCTCCTCTGAGGCTGCTGCTAGCGGTGGGGAGGGTCCAGGAAGTGCCAGCTCTGACAGACATCACCACCTGTGGGGCTGGGAAGGAAGCGTCCGCTCCCTCTGAGGCTGGAGCTGTGCACTCGTCGGGCTGAGAGGCTCCAAGGGGGCTGTACCCCGCCTGCCGTCGGCGAGTGAAGATGCTGTCGATGTTTAGCACCTCCCTCCGGGGCTTCCATGCTGGCCGGTATCTCCCTGACCCTGTTCCCCCAGAGGAGCTGGACTTGGACTCGCTGCTGGTACTTTCGGCCTCCCAGTCGAGGGGTATGTTGGAGGAGGGGGGTGCAGTGTTGGCGGCAGGGTGGCTGTTGTCAGAGGAGGTGATTTCAGACGAGAGGGCGGCAGCAGGTAAAGAGGTGGTGGAGGAGGAGGAGAGGGGTCGGCTGTGCAGGATGTTGCTCATGGTCTCCTTGAAGTCTCGCAGGCGATTGGTTGAAGATGAGAAGGAGGATGAAGGCTTGGGAAGTTGACGAGGAACCTGCTGCTCTTTCAACGTCTCTCCTGTAGAGGAGGAGAAAAGAGGAAAAGATTAATGAACGATGCTCTAAATGAAACGAAGAAAAGATGGAGAAGTGGAGTCAGAAAGAAACAAGTGGTCAATGAGAAAGGTTTAATGAAAAACAAATCAAGTGACAATGAATGATGTTAATGAGACTAAAATAACAAAACTCAAGAGTAAAAACAAGCAGAATTTCTCCACCCAGAATCCCGTTTTTACTATATATTTTAAGTCATTAGATGGTGATTTAATTTCTTTAAATTAGTATATACTCCTTCAATTTCTCTCTTGTTTTATTGTTATTTCAGGTCCATTCTTTTAGAACACATCCGGGATCAGTTGGATTTTATGCCACATTTTTAATAGTTCTGCCCAGCAGTTCCTTTTTTGCCCTGCGAATAGCCCCCGGCCCGCCTACCCTCACTGTGGTACCCGGCTGACGAAGCTTCGTTGTCGGTTTTAGATCGCCGGATGCGGCTAGAGCTCCGCCTCCTATCCCCGGCCCCGCCTCCCTTCCTCAGAGACTGGTGCTGCTCACTGTCCGTCACGTGGCCTTGGCAACGAGAAGCATGGCAACGGATGTTCAAAGCACGATCACTACCACAGGCAGCACAGACAATGACAGAAGTAAAAGAAGCAGCGTGGCCGAGGGTGATTGGCTCCACAGCAGAGTCACAGCGTCACATCTCATACAAGCTCTTAGAGATTTGGATTTCTTCTTCAGTACAAAACATAGGTACAAACAGCATGGATGGCAGATGACGGAGCGGAACCCTGTTGTGATTGGTCAACAACATGCAGCTGATGGTCAAACACAAACTCCTGACTGCGCGATAACAGCTGTATTTGTTTTCACCTATGGTATCCAGGCTGCAGAGCGAGGCGTGCAGGGGTCCTTCTGGGCGTTCGATGCAGATGACGGTTCCCTGGGAGTCAGATGAGTAGTGACTGGCCAGGGACTCATGGTGAGAGTGGGAGGGCTGTCTGCACGAGTAGCTCTCCGTCGACGAATCGGTGCGAGTGTCGCTGGAGATTGACGGTTCCCGGCCTGTCCGGGTGGGTAGGAGGGGGTTGTGGTGTCAAGACGTGATGTGTACTACATTCACGCACAGACAAGTATACAGCATCCTATCAGATACTCCTAACCTCACTGCTGCTACAAGTACTATGACGACAAGTACGACAGCCACAGCAACAACTACATTTCTGTTACCTCAGTCTGGTCTGTCATAGTACTACTACTACGACTAGTACAAGTACTATTGATTCTGGTTTAGTTACCTGAATGTTTGCTGTCGTGCTACTACTACGACTCCTAGCTGTGTTGTAGTTACCCGAGTCTTCGCTGTCGTAACAAGCCTTGTTGAGGTGGTGGAGGTCGAGGCGTGAGGACAGGTCCTGCACGGACACCGGTGTCCCCCGGGGGTCCGCGTACAGCAGCAGCAGGGGCTGGTAGTGCCCCTTGATGCAACGAGAGACAACGTCCTTCCACTTGGGACCAATCTGTTCAAGTGGAGAAGAAAAAACTTGAATCATGAAATTAAACTTCTGCATATTGCAATGTCAATAGGAGACACCACTCTGTCTCACCACTCAGTGCAGCTGAATGGAGGCCGTGTTTTTTCGTTCAACTCGTCAGACGGTCATTTGTCACTTGAAAAGTATTTAGTTAAGTGCTCGTCCATTTAAAGACACTTGTTAAACTTTCAAAACTAAAAATGTTTTCACACCCACGGCCCCCTGGAACAGTCAAGAAAAAAATTGAATCAAACTTGAAGTCACTTTCAAACAGCAGATACTGTCACTGAAAATGTCCTGCATCAAGCTAGCGACTAAAACTGAAAAGTAGCTGGTGGAATTTACCAGCTGCAGATGGATGTCCCCGTCGACTTGAAAACATGAAATCGAAACGTTGCATGAATCACCCGAGGACTTCCGTCTGTTTCTCTTTTGGTGCGTCAGATAATCCTCCCATTTGCTATTTCAACCCATCCTCCATTTTCCAAAAGTCGATGTACACTCACACCCTGCCCGAAACTCACAGGACGTCCCGAAGCTCAAAACACTGACGCGACCGTCAGCCATGTGTGGTTACGAGTGAGAGGGTGAAAAAATGTGTTTGTGCAAGAGAAAGAGATCGAATGAAAGTCTGCAGTGTGAGCAAAAGTGTTGGCTGTGGTGGGCTGTGTGTGTGTGTGCGTCCTGACCACACCCTCAGTTCTGTCCAGCTGGACTGATCAACAATAGAGGGATATCCTTGTTTTCACAACCAGCAGAGGCGAGCGACAGAGAGGGAGAGCGAGGGAAAAAGATCTCTCACTCCACCCGTGTTATCATTACACAGCAGTGATAGAGAAGAAAGCAAAAAGAGGAGGAATGAAATCGAGCAAAGGAGGTGACCGGTGAGGCAGTGCAAGAGAAGTGCAAGGATGGACAGGAAGAGAGAGGTCACTTACTACACCTTTCGTTATACTGCCTTTTTTCATATTCAACACACACACAGAGTTGTTCTTTATCTAACTTTTGACAGATAAGTGAAACGGCTAACCTTCCTCAGAGTAAAGAAAAACGCTTTCACCTGACTGGCATCAAACCCTACAAGTTCTGGAGGTTCTGTATGTGAGAACATCAATTGCAGAGTTGACAAACTATGTAATAAGAAGATTTCTGGGTGCATTTTATGTTACAGTGATGTGGAGCCATCCTGGTTGGGGATGTTGAACAGGGGACGTTAAAGATAACAGTGATGCCTTCAAATCTCCACGGACATTTTCAAATATTATCAACATGTCAAGCGAACATGGTGCACAGCTGAATCTACCTCTTTGACGTGTGCGTCATCAAAGTACATCCATCGCCGGATCTTTGTCTGGAAGAAGAAGGTGGAGTAATGTTTCCCATAGTAACACACCATACCGACTAGGTAGAGCTCCGACTGACGGGCCTTCTCCTCCGTCACTCTGTAAAACAACTGCACAGAGCAAAGTCACAGAAGATGATCAGGTCAACATTTTCTTCTTCTACATTTCATTTTCTTCTTCATCTCCTTACATCACCCAGTCGCAGGCAGGTTCCCAGAGTGTGAATGACGTCCTCAGCCAGGTCTGAGTGATCTGAGTCCCAAACCAGACCGATGGTGATGATCTCTGGACTGTTGAGGAGGACACGAGCAATCCTCAGCTGCTGTCCACACTGACTCTGAGGAGGAAGACGACCAAGCAATCACGCTGACATGAAACTAACAACAACAACAACAAGGAAAGATGAAGCTGTGATACTGGACAATGACTCTTACAGGACAGCTGCGGAGGTCTCCCATGCTGGCGTTCCGCAGCAGCTCTCCGAACATGCCAGGGGTCGCCCTCTCCCTTGACTCCAACATCTTCACTGCCTGGTTGCTGAGGATAAGGAGATGACCAGCTCATGTTTAACATGTATTTTTATTATAATAGGCAACAGATTAGTCTGTTGCCTTGGTAACCCCCCCCCCCCACCCCCCCCCCCCCCCCCCCCCCCCCCCCGCCCCGAACCCCCACACACACACACACACACACACACACACACACACACACACACACACACACACACACACACACACACACACACACACACACACACACACACACACACTTACCACAGAGAGGTAGTGGAGATGTAGTGGACCATCTGAATGAAGGGGAGAGGGTCTGATGATGCTCCACAGTTGCTGCAAACACACTGACACACAAGCAGAAATAAAATGTGGCATCTGACACCTTCTGCTTTCATCAGCACTTTCTCTGACATAACAACAGTGTGAAATGTTCCTTAAATCTAAACTAGCTGCTGTCAAGGCAACGGAGGAGACAGCAGCCACTCCGCTGGCAGTGCTACGGCAGCGCCTTGCTCTCACCTGCTCGAAGAGAGTCATTGCAAACTTCTGGTGGGGGATGCAGTGTCGGGTTGTGCAGATGTCCTCTTTGGTCTCATCTGCGATGTGGAAGTGAATCCTCATTAGAATGTTTTCCTGCAGGCAGCAGAGAGGAAGAGATGTGTGGTCAGTTAACACATGGAAATAAAAGCTGATTATGTGCGTGTGTGTTGTCTTACGAAGCATTCTGCAGCGTCATCCATGATGCCAAGCTGAAACCTCTGCTCATCCTGGAAGGTTT
The DNA here is from genome assembly GCA_016785235.1 of Pseudorhombus dupliciocellatus. Taxonomy (NCBI): domain Eukaryota; kingdom Metazoa; phylum Chordata; class Actinopteri; order Pleuronectiformes; family Paralichthyidae; genus Pseudorhombus; species Pseudorhombus dupliciocellatus. The sequence continues at coordinate 1,587,467 of JAFBJW010000126.1, read as the reverse complement.
TGGCAAGTGCGCTTCGAAGAGCGTCGGACGGTAAAACCTTCTCGCTGCTGTACTGAAACTGAGCGAAGATACTCTGGACAGAAAGAAAACGCAGACACACACTGAGGTCACAATCATGAAGCTGGTCCATCGGATCAGCTCAGCTCCAGGTGTTGGTCGGTTTTTCACCTTTAAAGCGCAGAAAATACACGAGTCCTCCATACACTTATGAGTTGTCAGCTGACGGAAACTACGACGGAAGATATCGAGGTGCCACAGGACCTGAGAGGAGAAGGACAGAACACAAGGGCCTGAATCAGGTCTCATTCAACGGAGGAAGGAATAGTAAAAACAAATTATGTTAATTCAATATATGAAAACAAAACCTCCTAAGAGGCTCTCAAACCAAAACCAGGAGGAATTCATTCAGTGAACCACGTTTACCAGCTACGACCTGATCTGAACAACTTAAGAGCAGGAAAAATGTTGATCCTGACTTATCACAAGAATTTTCAAAATGAAACCCTGGAAATAACAGTTAAAAAATGTGTGCAGCCTTTCAATCCACAGATCTTTGATAATAAAACACTTGGGGTAAATTGAGTCACGTGTCTGAAGAGAACTCGAGAAAAGAGAAATCGCTCGGCTGCAGCTGCCACTCCATCCCACTGCAGCGACTCCACTTAAAACTCATTGTGATGCGCGAACATCAGCAGAGCCATCGGCCAATCAACAGTCAACCCGGACCGATGGTGGCTGCCAACCTGAGACAACAGCCAGCTAATCAGAGGGCCAGGCGTGTTTAAGAGAGGGAGAGCGACCATGTCAAACACATACAGTATGCGGAGCTCTGTGTGTGTGTTTGTTAGCATGTCAGAGTGCGCTCGTCACTCTCTCCATCTGCTCCAAGAGGAAAAACCATCTGGACGCCTGCGTGACGACAAGTTCTCCGGAAGACGAGTGTGTGTGAGAGACCGAGTGAGAATGTTGGAGTGTGTCAAAGTCAGAGTGATGATACGATGCAAGAGTGCGTGTGCGTGTGTCAGAAAGAAAACGAGAGAGAGGAAACAGGCAAGAGGTTGCATATGTCAGAAAAACAATAAAAACAAATGTTTTTTGTTGAATTGTGTTTGATGAGTCGAGTCTCATTTTCTCATAAACCAGTGGAGTCACCCCCTGCTGATCATTAGAGAGCATCACCTAGACACCTTTTGAAACAAAACACCAAGAATCATGAATTCAGGTGTTTTCATTCTATCTTATCTGCAGCTTTGAATCAGAGACAGTTTGCAACAACCGTTTCTCCGTCCCTGTGAGAGCTGATGGTTTCTGAACCTGTTATGAAACCTCTGGCTGCCTTCACTACCCGCCGTCACAGCGACTTAAAATCCTGTGTGTGTGTGTGTGTGTGTGTGTGTGTACTCTAAGTCATGGCTTGGTCTGATGTTTCCTGCAGACTAAACTGCAGTTTTGGTCCGCACAGTTCAGAAACATCCATACTGAAGCTGATCTAGTTTGAATCAAAACATACAGTATTTAGGCTCAGATGTGAAAGGGTCCTCAGACCGCAGCCCAGACCAGCTGACTACAAGAGGCGGTCTGGGTCCGGATCAAAGAGAACCATGGTCCGGTTCCAAGAAAGGAACGTCATAACTTTTCAGACCAATCCTTGTGTTTTCCATCTTCTGTCCAGAGGCTCTGGGCATCTCACCTCCTGCTGAGTGAAGGGAATGCAGACATGCAGGAATGTTTTTCATCTCTTCCCTTATTAGAAAAGGTTTTAGAATAATGACAGAGGCTGGTCTGAGAATGGACAGTTGTTAGTTGAAATGCTGGAGGAGAGATGTGTATTTTTATGGAACTGAAATGTGGGGGAGACAAAGGAAAAGGAAGAATAAAAGGATTTCATGACTTATGTGTAAAGGTTCCCTTTGAATATCGAGTCTTACAGATCTTTTTTTAAAGACGTAATTAAACCACAGCAGCCATAGAGAAAAAAACTCTGATGACAAATAAGACGATGAATGCACGTTTCTTTGAGACTGGACAGAAGGTGTGTTGGAGTGAGAGCTCTGAGTCGACGGTGACTCACAACTGAGGAGTCAGCACTTGTTGGTTTCTCCTTCCTGTCCCCCACCCTCCATCACTAACTCCCCCCCTGCCAGGTCCAATATGTTGCTTTGTTTTCCTGCAGGATGCAGCAGCGGCGTCCAACGGGTAACGAACCCTCAGTTCAGACCTGGAAAAGACTGCTGGGTTTAAATCCTGCTTCATTTTCTAGTTCCTCGTCTTTTATCATGTTAAGATGGAAAAATACTAGAAACTATGGATGGGTTTCAAGCTTGAAACGTAAACCTGACCTGTGATGAACGACATAAAAGTGTATTTGTATGTAATAATTTAGTCTTTTGAAGGACGATTTTCTGTAACGCTGGATATCCTGACCAGCATGGAGGAAGAGGGGGATGAAGGTGTGTGGTCAGCTGAAGTCAGGGCATCAGCTGCAGCTTGTTACAGCAATGTTCTTCCTCTCTCGCTTTGTCACACGTCGGAGCCACTGAGCCTCCCAATGGGCTGAAGACTCCTCGGGTCCTCTGGCACACCATGCCACGCCACGCCGCCTTCACTTCACTCAGCTCAGCCGCCTGCAGTCGCACGATCCTTTTGATCACTTTGGTTTAACGTGAGGCGGCGGTGACGCGTCGGGACAAACAGACAGGGAGCTAAAAGGCTGATGAAAAAGCCGCAGGGGTCGGGCGGTGAAGGTTGAGGACGAGAGTCACACATCCACTGAGGCAGAGTTTCCCACAGACTTCATGCTGGAAAACTATTATCCGCCCCAGAGGACATGACGTAGGATTGTGTGTTTGTTTACAGCTGATCCACACCAGCATTTCAGATCCTTTCCAAGATCCTTCACACAGTTGAAGAGTCCAACAGCACCGAAGAAGACAACCTGCTGAGTTTTGACGTTAGTGATTACACCTCTAAACAGGTTCTGTGTTTTTCTGATGACAGTAGAGACAGTAATCATCACACGTCTGTCTGTCTGTGACCTCTGAACTTCCACTCAGTGTAATGATGTTGATCCAGGAGCAGCTGAGCTTTAGTTAAATGATGTAATGAGTGTTTCCTCTTTAGGTCGGTCTGTCATTTCAGCAGGCTGATCCTTCAGCCCCGCCCACCAGGGTTAATGAGCCAGCCTTTAAACGAACCAGCGACTCAGATAATTACTGTTCTCACACACTCTGCCCCTCGCAGTGTCTCCGCTCTTATTGTACAGTCAGATGAAACACACTCCTCACCCTCGTCTTAGAAAGCTGATGAGTCATGACTGTGTGTGATGTGCAGTCTGGGAGGTGTCGCAGGTGGAGGCTCATTACCGGCTCAACAAACAGAGCAGGTTATCAGACTGGTTGTTATATGGCAGTCATGTGACTTCTGTTTGCCAGCCACTGTACTGGCTGACTTGACTGGCTCAAAGGCACCATGGTGGAAGTGTTGGTTCCTTCACCAGGCTGCAGACTGCAGGGTTCAGATGGAGGACACCGCTGCGCTTTGAGCTAAATGCCAACAACGGCCCGCTGACATTCTCCAGGATCTATAGGCTGGAAATAAAGATGGAGGACACGTCTCTACTTCCTCAAACTATCATGGAAGTGATTGTGGATATTTGGAAGCTATCACGTCACATATCTTTATTTACAGTCAAAACGACGACGCTAACATGCTGGTTGGCTGATGTGAATCTTGGAAAGAGATTAATAAAAAATCATCCATGATGTTGTCAACATATGCGTTATGTCTCTAAATAACATTGTTCTTTCCTTTCTCCTGTTTTTCCTTTGAAAGTGAGTCAACAAGTTTGCACTGCGACAGGTTCATCAACTGAACTTCCTGTCAGGTTAGCGTTACGAACACAGACGTCAACACAAGCGTCAGAGAGAGAGAGAGAGAGAGAGAGAGAGAGGTGGTTTAAGTTCAGGGGGTGGGCGGTGGGCGGTGAGTGTGAGTGTGTTTGTGTACCTGCAGGGCGCTGTTCAGGAAGCAGCTGTTCTGTCCCGGCTCATTGCTCAGCCCTTTACTTGGAGCGATGGACGTCATGGTGCGAGGAGTCAAGATTCCTTGCAACCCGCCATCCATTGTGCCGCCAACTCCGCTCCCACCAATGCCACTTCCGCCCGATGCAAAGTAGTTCCTCTTCCACGACATATTTTTCTGTTTTTGCTACGTCTTCTTGTTTGCGTCTCTGCCTCGCTCCCTGCAGGGATCAACTTCCTGCCGTCAGTTCACATATCGAAGCACTCGGAGCCATTTCTCCAGCAGAGAGGACAATTTATATATTTAAAAAAATCTAAAATAAACTCAAAGAATATAAATACATAAAAAAGTTAACTGATACTTGATCCTGTATTTTAGAATCAAAGGAAATTTGAATTCCAGGTTTTAGCTGCATCAGTTAAGATTAGAAGTCGACGATATCTGTGTGAAATGTAAACGTCTAATTTTGCATCCCACAGGTTCTGTATTTAAGGATCCATGTAATTTGATGTTCCAGAAAAAAATAGCTTCTTAGGTTTTTACTTTTTAAGTCTATTTTTCTAAGAATTCCACATCATGAGGGGCCGTCAGGGACTCATTCCGCTTTGACTGCTGCAGGTGAGGCGAACTTTGCCCTCCTTTCACAAACTGACACTTGCAGCTGAGCCATGCCTCATCCTCCTCTTCATCAGCTCTTCACTGCAGCCAGAGGCCCACAGCTCAGGTCCCAACACAGGCAGAGCAGGTCAGGGGTCAGCGACAGCTTTGCTCAGAGGATCTACCGAAGAAAGAGGAAGAAATTTAATATTAACGTCAAGATTTGAGGAAACAGATCACACAGTTGGGTAAAATGCAGAGAAACGGCAACCTGACATTACTCAGTAAAAACAGCTCCTGTAATAACTAGATTCAAATCTCCTCTTAAACCCCAGACTGAGATAATTTCAGGCTTCTGCAGACGCTGTAATGAGTCGATGAAATCTGCTCCTCCCGCTCTTCACAGCGAGCTCGGCTCTTTTCTCCCACACAGCACTAACTGAACCAGACATGAGCATTTACAGCTTCTCTATTTCTGTCCATACAGATGTTTCCATAGGAGCCAGCTGCCGAACACAGTGACGACTCATTTAGGTCCAGACGGCTACTTCATTGTTGTCATTTTTGATGCTAATGAAATTGGTTTTGATTTTCCCAGAGCTCCACTGCAGAACAATGTCAGAACCACAGTGGACACTGCATGGACTGTATGTGAGAGAGAGTGTGTTCTCAGGCTGATCACTCCAGGGAGAAGCTTGTTTACTACAAGAAGGATCAGCTGACAGACTCAATCAACCACTCCCCCAGTCAATCACTGACCGTCTCATGATATGAGTTTTATCCTGTGGTTGTGTCAGTCAAACTAAAAGGGCGTGTATAGTAACACTGAGGCCAAGATAATATCAGTTCAGTTGTAAACAACTGCAATTCTGGAGAAAGCTTGACCTTTGACCTTTACAACTGAAAACAAAAAGTAATACAGTTGTTTAGAGTCTGAGGTCGTAGAAAATGGATAAAATGCATTTCATCGATTCTCATAAATGGATCAACACAACTCCACAAATTAGTAAATGACAGTGTGTGTGTTTGTTTGATGCAGCTACTGAGGGAACGAGGTAAACTACAGGTCAGAGCAGAGGGAGGTGAGGAGGGATTAGACTGATCAGACCCCGTCTGTCTGTACAGGATTAGACTGTCTGTGTGTGTGTGTATGTGTGTGTGTGTGGGTGTGGGTGTGGGTGTGGGTGTGTGTGTGCGTGTGTTTGTTTGCATTCCTCTCTGTAGCTCTTACATTAACAACATCAGTCTTGTTAATTGCAGCAGGTCAGCACATTGAAGCAGCAGCAGTGTACCTGAGGCTAAATGAGTGTACAGTGTGTCTGTGCGTGTGTGTGTGTGTAGCTTCAGGGATAAATAGAGGAGGGAGGTTAACTGCTCAGAGAGGAAGATGTAACACCCTGATTTCTGCCTCCTCAGGATTTGGTGGAAATCGCTGCGCTCTTGTTTTCATTGTATCGACCGACAGTTAAAAAAACGCCTCCATTAGAAACTCGACTCTGATGTGACGATGGCCGCTTCCAGTTGGGATCTGGTTCTGGGTCAGTCCTGGACACCACCCACTAAATATTAACATTGACCTAAAAAACATTACAATCGACTTCTACTCTGGATAAAATGCTGGTGAAGCCACGTTTGGGATCCTGTCGGGTTCTTGTGTGACGGCTCTGTAGAGAAGCTTAATGAAAAACCCTGTGACATTTATAGATAAACGGAGAAGAAGCTGTTTCCCGGCCAACCAGCTGCTGTCACGTCACGGCAGAGGGGATAAAAAAAAAATCTCTCCCTCCAAAACTGCAGCTTTTTATATCCTGCAGAAACACGGTGAGGTCCCGAGGTTGAATCAACGCCAGTGAAATGTTAATTACAGAGAAAGAAGTGTGGAAATTGAGAATAAATGAGGGATGGCTCGAGGCTTATGGATTCTGAAGGATTTGAAAAATGGACCTTGATAAAAACCAGGTGATATTCACACTGCATCATGGGAGCAGAGAATAAACAAGACTCACTGAACTGATGCTTCAGAAAAAACAGAAGCAGCTTCACACACTCGATGTTTGACAGAGGCGACAAACTTCCTGCACAAAAACAATCTAATCTGTCAATTCCAGGCCGGTGGCTCACAGGCGTCTCTCTAACAAGACAGGGAAGTAATCTATTGTGTGATAAATAAATCCTATGTGAGGACTGACAGGAAACAGAGGATTCCAACCCAGAACCCACTTGCTTTGAAGTGAAGCCACCACAGGGCTGTCCAGAAAAATCAGAGAACGAGGATTATTTCTGCTGGTTCGAGGTCATTTCCTCTCCTGGTTAGCACTCGGGCCGATTTCATGTGAAATTGGTTATATAACAAAATGCCAGTCTGTCGCAGAGGCTTTACAGCGGCACACACACAACAATGCTATAATGACCTCTAATTCGCCAGCCTGTATCAAAGCCCGCTGCATGCAGCCGCTCTGCTGGGCCAACTGGAGACTGGAGGATACTGGGAACACTGGGGAGAATGGCCGAAAAAAGGGAGGAGCTAAAAAATAAAGAAGCAATCGGTCAGACGAACAGTGTATTGATCTGTGCACTCAGGAGAATTCACCGCTGCCAGACTCATTTTCAACACACTCGTCTCATCAATTTCCCAAACCCAGTGAAAGCACTAGTCGAGGATACTCAAGCTCACTCACTATGAAGCAATGAAAAGAAAATTAATCTGCTGCTTGACAGATTGTTTATATAAAATAAATATGAAGTATTCTCATTTTCTGGACCCAAGTCATCAGATGACTTAAATAAACAGCTTCATGCATTTAAAATATAAAACAATCACACAAATCTAATCAGGTCATCTTTGAGTTTAAGTGAACAATTCTACTAAATTTGAGAAAGCTCTCCTTGAAGCATTTTCTACTTATTGTGTTCAAATTGGAATGGACAACCCTAAACATGTCTCTGGCCACTGGGTGTCACTGGTATCTTCATGAACATAGAATTAATGATTCACTTCAGTAAAATTTCTAATAGTTTTCTTTTTTTTTTACAGGAGGAAGAAATCCAATTTTTCCTGATTCCCTCATTAAAATAATGTTAATGCCAATGTGATTTCCACAAACAACAGGGACTGATTTATATTTGGTCCAATTCTGTGAAACAAATCAATGAATCTGCTGCTCTGTGGAGGTTAAACTGATGGTTTCAGGTTTTCCCTCGGGACACTGAAGCAAACATCTGTTTTTCCATCATATCATGTCAATATTTCTAAAAATGAAAAGAGTCTGTGATTCAGAGACGGACGGGGGAATCACTCAATAACTGACGTCAGACCATCCAGGGGAGACAGAGACGATGAACGGCTGAGAACAAACAGATGCTGTCATTTTCACTTCCAATTCCCTTTCAGCCTGAACAAGCTTGTGAAGAAAAAACATCTTTTTTTCAAGTGCAGACACGACTGGAAAATAATCTGTGCCTCTGTGTTGGTTTTCTATGAATCTCTTGAGAGAATTACTAAGTCAGATATTTCCTTAAGATGCTTTCTGGGCACAGGAACTGAGGCTTGTCACGCTGCTGCCCTCAACGGCAGCCAGTCTGGGGGAAGATTTGGGGCCTAATGACTAAAAGCAGAGCTCATGAATATACAGCCATCCTTCAGCGCTGCCTCCGTGCCGAAATAACTCGGAGACTTTGGGAATGTGGAGCACTTCAATCACGTAATTCCACCCAGTGAAAGAAGGAATTAGCTTCTTGTTGTGTCCCTGTGAGACTCAGAGGAGTCTGCATCCTGACCAGGCGATGGCAGTTTGAGCTGCTCCGTCTCTGTCAAGGACACTCGGGGCTGGAAGCTGTTGAGACGTGGAGAATCATCTCAAACACTATCAATTAATCCTTCAATTATTGCCTCCATTAATTCCATTCTGAGAAAGTGTGACAAAATAGCAATAACATGCCCTTCACGGCTTCAGCTCCAGGACAAATATCCCACGACAGCATGGATGTTACAAATAAAAGCAGAAGATTCTTGATGTGAGAAGTTTCTCCAACTCCATAATTTACTGCTTTGTCCTTGAAGTCAAGTTTACTGACAGAAAAAAATCAGACTGGTTTTATTTGAAAAACAAATCAGCTGCAGATTAAACTCCAGTCAAATGCACCCCACTGCAGCACAATCATTTATTACAAAGCCTTTTTCTCCAGAAAATAGAAACGTGTGAGTTGACTAAATGAATCGGCAAAAAATGAAGTGACTGAATATTTCATTCTAATTTGGTGAAATATTAAAGTTCAATCACTGTCTCATTCTGATGTGTCACTATTGATTCAACCAAAACACTGATGGAGAAAAGAGAGACAGATTCATCGCCAGTGAGAATCTCTGACAGCTTCATTTTCACCTCGATAGAAATTTCACGACCGTAACTCATTTTTACCGTCCCCTCTGATGTAAATCTGTTGTTCTGATTTCCACTCTCCCACACAAGCAGCAGCTTCCATCAGCTCACTGGTGAAACAGTAAATCATCCAGACCGGAGGAGCTCCTCCTCCACCTCCCCCTGTCCTTTCAGCACATTATTCCCCCATGAATAATGCTGAATAACGTTCTTTTAAAGCTCCCACTGAGCCAACACATCAACTCTCTTGAGCACAACAAATTCCTGAGCAGTCACTCCAGCAGAACTTCAGTGGCCTGAAGGAGCAGGTTCCGGCTTCAGCTACTTGAAGCTGATTCTCTGAAACACAAACCTGAGCGGATTCCTCCTCAGGCACCAGCAGCTCCAGGGATTAGTCTGGACCACAGGAGACCGGGTTCATGCCTGAGCTCAACAAGTCGTTAGATCAACCTGAGACTGAACCGTTTTACTCTCCAGGATGTTTTATACACAGACGAACTACCAGCACATAGACCTGACCCCAACACATCCTACCTCTTTAATCGGGTTTACATTCTGCCGAGCATTACATCACCAAACTGCGTTCACAAAACCTACAGTTTTAAGTTTATCTGTTTATAAAGAACATTTCCTCACTTCAGATAAAAGCATGAATTACTTTATACATTCCACATGACTTCATCCTAGCATCGGCAGGAAAGATATACACCTCACATCACTTATTTTTAAATAACACGTCAATTTAAAGCGATGCATCCTGAGCCACCGCAACAGTGGTGACGAACACCGGGAGTTGAAGAACAAGCCGACTTCATTCAACACATGGGGGAAGACTACTTCCTGGAATACGAGCGGTCAACGATGAGCCGTGTTAGAAAATGTTGTTTTTTAAACGGAGTCTGGTGCAGTGCTCGCTCTGCACTGAACACATCGGAGCTACATTACATCACTTCAAAGTTCCCGGAGAGCGACGAGGACGCAGCCGCCTCCCGGCTCCGGTTCCCCGCTAAACACTCCACTACAGCTGCGGTAAAACTACCGGTTCTCTCTGCGCACTTTAAGCTCGTTAGCCCCCCGGTCCCCGGCACCGACCGAGGAGCGTTAGCTGCCGCCGGTGGAGCAGAGTTGACGGCGGCTACGCACAAACCTCCAGACGCCGAGCGCGGCGAACACGCAGCACGGAGGGAAACACACAAAGCAACATGGCGGGGAGAGAAGAGAGCGGCTCACCTGTGACCTGGGAGCCGGGGGGACGCGCTCACATCCCGGGCGATGAGAGGCCGGTGAGAGACGGAGCAGCTCCGGAGGTTAGGGACCGGAGGGGGCGGGGCTTCTACCTGCAGCATGGGGGGCGCGTTCACGAGCATCAGAGAGTGTGTGTCTGTGTGTCTGTGTGTGTGCGCGCGCGTGCGTGCGTGCGTGTGTGTGCGTTTGTGCTGTAGGGTTGTATTGATCGTGATGTGCCCTCATCTGCTTCTAATGTGATCAATGGCCTGATCAATATTCACACACACACGCACACACATACACGCATCTGACTCATAGTCAACATGTTATTAATAATAAAGGGACTGATTGAAAACACTGTGTATCCAGTCATTATTGCTCATTTAGTTATTCATTAACTGTTTCTGCTAAATCATTCAGATAAATATTTTATTCTTACTCATTAATACTTCATCACTTACTGCAAACACCAACATGATAAATTAAATGTGATCTCATTAGACATCTATTAGTAAACCAGAGGATTTTCTAAAGATCCAAAGTTCCACAAACAAAACATACAATTCAATAGATTTCTGCAGTTTTTCAGCTGCTCATTCAATAGGAGCAGAACTTCACAGACAAGCAGTGAAGTGTGTGTGAAATACAAACTGTGAGATACATGAATGATTCTTAATGAAATAACAGGAAACATGAGCGGCCGTCAGTCTCATGTGCAGCTGCAGCGTTTTGGGTGGAGAACAGCTCAGAACCACAGCTCCAGCCTCAAACATTCCTCTGGTGGAAACTCCTGGTTTCTATTAAAACCAGATTGAGCAGAAACAAACAGGCTGAACACACTCGTTCTTTACCTTCTCTTCTACCTTTTATTTCAATTCATGGGATGAGTCAGGTTGTGTCTGTTACAGTATAGTTAATAAATTATAAAACAAGTGTTTTTTTTCCGCAGAGGAAAGTTTAAAGTTAAAAGTAATCACAGTGTCAGAGCATCTTTTTACCACTTTAATGTTTTGCACTTCATCCATTAATCATCCACAGATTTAATTATGGAGTGTTTTTTAGATTTGTACGTCCTGATGAAAACTTGAAACACTTTTGGATGTGCTTCTCCTCAAACTCCACATCAGGGATGCAGACACACAAACTTTCAAAGTGTACGCACTCAAGACCTGTTTACTTTACAGATCCCGGATCTGGAAGATTCTCTCACATGTATTAAGATTTATACCAAAACATTAAAATGAATTTATTTAAATATCATATGTGGATAATTTATACACAGAAATATCTCCACAAAAACCATGAAAGGGAAACAAAGCGGCTGCAAGTTTCCCACCAAGATTTGACAGACGCAAAACATCTGAAGTTAAACAAGAGGCACAAGGAGAAGCAGAAAGACTCAATAAAACAATAAAGAGAGGGGACAACAACCAGGCAGACATTCTGAGTGACCACAGGGAGGCAAAATGGCAGCAAGGCAAGAACAAACTTCAGTAAAATTACCACACTGAGACAGATTTACTGACCTCTCTTAGAGTGTCTGAGTCTGAGAGTTCTGCTTCACTTCCAGACTTCATTGTTAGGGTGGGGGGGGGGGGGGGGGGGGGGGGGGGGGGGGGATCTGAAATCTACAACCAGAGGAAACAGGCTGGTGCTGCATGTCTCAAAGATCAAACACACAGCTGTCGTGTGTCAAGTGTCTCAGGTTGAAGGCAACTGAAGGGACACGCCACTCCGAACAAAGACAAGTTCTTTCCTTCTTTCGTCTCCGTGTCGGGACGCTTGCACCGTTTGTCCCCCCTGGAGCTCAGACTGAGAACAGAGTGAGCTGAGCACTGGCGGCAGAGGAGAGGTCAGAGGTCACAGCACACAGACAAGAGTGATTAGTGGGACGCTGAAGAGAACATCTCACTTGTTTACTACTTAATTATCAAACTGTTCTTTTTGTAGTTGTAAAATAAAATGACTGCATCTTTTAACGCTGAGACATCTTCCTGACATAATGTTCCCACTTTATCTTCATCTTGTGTGTGTGCGTCTGCTGTAGTGACCTCTGTGATATGATGAGGTTGTGTAACGAACTGTCAGGACGTGTTTTCTAACACAACAATGAGTCACTGGTTTGATGTCTCTGTCCCGTGTCGTCCAGTGAGGAAGACGAACAAAAGACTCAGTGAAGTGAGAGCTTCAAAACGCTGCTGTGATTGAAACACAAAGAGTCTGAGGCTGAAACAGAGGGGGCGGGGCTTCCTGCTCATTAATTACAGTGACATTATAGATCGTCTCTATACGAACAGTCGGACAACACGCAGCTTTGTGCTTATATCGATGTCCATCACGTGTGTCCAGCATCGAACCACCGTGACGCCACCTGTTGGCCTGAGAGCTGCTGTTCTGTAGCCTCCGGTTCACATTGTGTTCAGCGCCATCTTGTTTTTTTTTTTTTTTAAACCATAAGCAACTTTATATTGGGACGTGTCAAATGTAAAAATGTCACGAAGTTCAATAAATGTTTGAAAGATAAACACCAGCGAGCAAACAGTTGACTGAACACACACACACACACTGAATAACAGGTACTACAGGCTGTGCATGTGTGTGTGAGTGACACCATCATATGACTGTGGGAGTAAACAGTAATGATGTAATGTCGGGAACAGTGAAGGTGATGTCACTGTGGGTTTTAACAAGAGGAAGTTCTCACACCGAGGCTGAAGAAGCGGTGACGCAGCAGTTTGTGGTGAGTTAAAGTTACTCGACCGACCAGGGGTGGAGCCAACGAGAGCCAAGATGGAATCAATGTGCGAGCCAATAATAAAATAATTACAGAGAAAGGAGCAAAGACATGTCAACGTGTTTGAAAGACTGTGTTCGTCTGCAGGGCAACGGGAAATCCAAACTTAGGGAGTCACAACCAAAGTGACCAATAAACCAGAAATAACAAACTCAGTGTTCCTCAGCGTTCTGCACAGCTGCCCCCGCGGTTCCACTCACACCTCCATCAGCTCCACTCTAAATGTTTCACCTTGTTTCTATCTGGCAAAGCCACCATCACCTCCAGAACATGTTCGGTCGACCTCCATGTCCAGATTCATGGGAGGCCACAGAAATCGAATCAACGCTTCTGTGAGCCGCAGAAAAGGTTTGCACTGAATATGAAGAAAGTCCTTCAAGGCCTTCTTCAGATTTCAGGGTCACAACATTGACCAGAGGCAAACCAGTGGAAAAGGTCCTGGTTTCGGCCGCTGGGTGTCGCACGTGGAGAAATAGTGTTCAGAGAGTGTCTGAATACTTACGGCCACGTGGTGAAGAGGTTTGCAGAAAAACTGCAGCACGTTCATTTAAAGAGTCTGACTCCACTTTAATGAAGACGTTGTCTCTCTCACCTTATCACACAGCAGCAGAGAATGATCTCCTCCTCCTCCTCCTTCTGCTCCTCGTCCTTCTCACTCCATCACCTCCTCAGACAGGAACACAGTGGTGATGAAAGCGCCTCATTCACTCCTCCTCTCTCTTCATCCCTCAGGTGACTCAGCCTTAGAATGACATCATCTCTGCCAGCACACACACACACACACACACACCTGTTCAGACTGGTCCCTCCTCCTCCACCAGGAAGACCACACCCCCAGAATTACTTAAAGGGCCAGTGTCAGGCAGCGCTGCAGGACACAGGTGAGTCCAGGCTGAACGTGACATCATCTGACTCACAGATTCAGTGTTTCGGTGTTTGTGATGTCACATGTTTCAAGACTATTGTATGTTGAAGTTTCAGGTCTGACCTCTGAACTTTGACCACTTTTTTATAATTATCTGCAGCTAATGAGGCTGAGTGTTGAATGTGAAGCTTGTTATTACTGTAGAAACCCCGTAGGGCTACACACACACACACACACACACACAATGAAAAGACCAATTACTGAAATATGCAAATGCGGATGATTTTCTTCTTGCCGACAGGAAGCAGAACAAACAGAGTCTCAATTGTTCCAGGATGTATTAGTTTTGGTTCTGGATGGCTGGATGCATGTCATCCATCTTCAATCACAGTCCGTCTCATCTGTTTCAGAGTCTTGCTCAGCAGCACATCAGCAACACATGTGTGTGTTTTCTACATTTTCCCACACAAAAAGTCTTTGTGCAACAACATTAATAAACTGGGGGTTGGGGGGTATCTGCAGTTCACACACACACACACACACACACACACACACAAATGGCGTGTGAAAGAATGCCTGGGAACTGAGTGTCAGTGTGTTACGTTTATTCATTTGCTAATTTTACACAACAATGCAACAATGCAGACTCATTAGGAATGCAGCGAGAGGAAGAGAGAGCTACACACAAAGGGAGAGAGAGGGAGCTGTGTGTGTGTGTGTGTGTGTGTATGATACATTTTTGATTCAAAAGTTTTGATACTTTTAAACTTTTTAACTGAGTCAGTTTAAAACTTTGAGAATATGATTCTGGTTCAGGAAGCTGTGAATCATGGTTAATACAGATTGAATATTATTACTGTGAGAAACTCTTAGTTTCTCTGAGTAAATGCTCGAAAAACAAGATTCAGAAAAAAGATTTTGAGAATTATTTTATTATCAAAATAAATAATTCCTTGATGCTGATTGAAGACGAGTTCATGGGAAACAACGGGATGTTTCATTAAACTCATCCACACTGAGGGCAGAAGTGTGTCCTCTGTATTAAAACTTTAAAATGTTTGTGTTTTTACTTTCTGAAGCAGGAGCGGCCATGTTCTGCTCGACTCTTTTCAGGTCGTCTTCACGTCGGGGCACAATGGAGACACTCACTTCCTGCAGCTGGATCCTGCCGACGCCCAGTCTCCTACTCAAAGCTTTCTAGGACGGGCTGGTGTCCTGTCTCCTTCAGGAAGCGCAGCAGGTCGTCTGGTCGGAGCCCCATGGTGGCAGCGTTGGTCATGGGGTGGAAGTAGACCATCTCATGGCCGCCCTCCACCAGGTCCCGGTCCAGGACGAACTTCACGCTCAGGTCTTTATCGAAGAGCAGAGCAAGAGCCGTCGCACATCCCTGACCCACCTGGGGGAGGGGGGGGGGATCACATTATGAATAAATGTCTGATAAAGACTGTGTCCATGAAATGTATTCCAAATATTTTAGACTCCTCCTCATCAGCTCTCACCTTCAGTTTCTCCAACATGGCCGCCTCGTCTGCAAAGCGCAGGTTGCCGCTGCCGACGCCGAGCTTCTTGGCGAGGTCATTGAGGTTCACCTGCAGAGGACCAAGGAGGATTATGGGACCGGGAGGAAAGAGACACAGAAGACATGTCAGTTGATCAAGCGATGAAATCTGCAGGGGACACAATCCCTGTTCCTGAGGAAACGCCGCTGACCTGACGGTCATGACGAGCTGACACCAGCCACAGGCCTTTCTTCTTCTTGTCCTTCAAGAAGAGGTTTTTTGTGATGGCTCCACTCACGTCCTGCAGGTGAGGCATCATCTCCTCCACTGTGAAAACCTGCAGGGTCAGAACACCAACCAATAAAAAACAAAAGTCTGTGTATGAATATTTACTCGTCCTAAGTGTCTTGAATTGATTTCTTTGTGAACGTTCCATGGTCACCTCCATTATTAGCTTCAGTTTTAAAGTGAGAACAATAGAAGTATGTGGTTTCTTTAAAAGTCTTCACTAAATATAACACTGAATTTTTTAAAAATAAAGACAAAAAAAACAAAATCACACTGCGGAGTGATACCAGAGCGCCCCCTGCAGGAGGCTGCAGGTCCATGCAGCGCAGACGGAGGCCAGCCTGATCAGAAATATTTGAAGTTTTTAGAGGAAGTTTTGCTTGACGTTTGATTAAAAAATTGTTGTGTATTAATAGTTAGTAACGCTTTGTTTTTGAGGAGACCCTTTCTCCAGACTCCGTTTAAAAACATACCATTTTTGAGATTGTTATAGTCAAACCCACAAATACGTAAACAAATAAACAGGTTTTCACAGGATTTCATCTTCCCTTAATCTAATGATTAATTCGGCTCATTCGTGACACGGTATTCAGGTATGTTTTTCCTTGGGTTACTGCGTCCACGTGTCCACTCACAGTGTCGTGTTGCAGAGGGAAAGCTGAACCTCCCGAAACAAAACTTGGCGACAGTTCGAGTCTCACGATGGATTATACATGGCCGAATACCAGAGGAGAATCTTATCAATTCAACTATGGCTCCAAGTAATATTATGGTTTTTTTCATCAAATGTACAGGAACCGAGGAAACGTATAATCATGCAGATTTGTAACGAGGTTCAATAGGGGTTTGTTCTTTAGAGAATACAGTGAATGCATTCCTCCCACTGCAGATACTAATCTTAGGAACGCCAGTTCCTAATAAAGTAAAACAGCACATACACGTACAATGACACAGCTAAAGTTCGGTCTGCAGGTTTCTGCAGTTTTACCGGAGGATGCTCCACACACGTGGTTTGGATGTTCAGCGTTTCCAGATAATTCTGCAGCTCTGAGCGTAAATCCGACATCTTCAGATGATCGAGGTTTAAAAAGAATAAAAGTGAAACAGAGGAGACGTCAACAAACACGAGGAAGAAGGAGACTCTTCTTCTTCACTGAGCTCTACTGAGGGTGCGGTTAACATCGCCCCCGTCTGGACAGAGTCAGGTGCTGCGTCCTTTTCTCCAGCCAAACAAATGAAATGAAATGAAAATAAATAAATACATAATTTTTTTTAGCAAACAAACTCCAAATGATGTCAGCCATCTTTCTCATGCTGTGTAACATTCATGCACTGTGGCTCGTACGTCATCTTAACAAAACATTTCTGTTTATCCTCACATTCTTGGTTTGTTTGAATCTTCTTGTTTCTAACTGCAAGTTGCTGTTATTTTTCTTAATTATAATAAACAGGAAGAGATCCGGTCAAGGTCGTCGGAGCGAGTTACATCCTCGTCCGGTCTCTGTGTCACCGTGGCCCCCGAGCGAGGCCTCCACGTTGTTCCAGCAGCTTGGATGAGTCTGACAGGAAGTGACCCAGAGGCAGATTAATCCTCCATCCTGAACAAACCCAGGTAACCAGGATCAAAGCTCGGTAATGACCAGGTTTCATCCTGGATACCAGCTCCTTGGAGCCGTATAAAGGCAGAGCGAGGCATCATTGCCGCAGAGGGAGAATCGGCTCAGCCACCAGCAGGTGATTGGTTCTTATTATCTAAATGTTACTGATTGTTCTTCTTTTTTTGTGATGGATTCATTCAGATGAATGAAGAACGTGTTTCAATCTCATGTTGTTTCCCCTGGTCCTCTGTCAGCTGTTGAACCCGATCGACGGCACGAACGCTTCGTCTCCTGCAGGATGTCGGTCGAGCGGATCAACGTGAGAGTGAACATCCCTCTCACCTTGATTTTCTTCCTCTCCTCCAAGTGGCCCCTGGCCCCTGCAGGTAAACGAGAGAAGAGATGACACTTTAATATGTGATTGTTTTCAAGCAATTTGACTAAAATGGAAGAACAGAAGATTTTCTGTTTGATTTGAGACAAACATCACGGAGGAAAAGGGAATGAAGAGCGTTGCGCTGTCTTCTGTCAGCAGAAGCCTTCCAGCTGCCGACGTGTCTTCTCATGAAGCAAATGGTGTCCCTGGAGAAGGAGGGCTGTCCCAAGTGTCACACCATTGAAACCACCATCTGCAGCGGACACTGCAAAACCAAGGTATTCAGGGATACTAGATTCAAGTCATGTCAAAAGTCCAGTCGACCTGCATTTCACTACCTCCATAAATGGGAGCGTTTCATAGACGTTGAAGAATTTAATCATTTTACAGTTGATATTTTGGCGATAAAAAGAAGTTTCTGCATTTTCCTCTTTGTCAATTGTCTGAAATTCAGTCCTAGCGTCAAACATTAGCATCAGATTACTGTGACCTTTAACCTCTGACTCCCAAAAATGTAATCCTTGGTTTTTAATTTGAAATGCTGAGCCGTTTGCTTGACATTGTGCTGATAAGACGTGGCTGCAGGTTAACAGCATCTCATTGCCTCTGCTTCGCTGCAGGATCCCATCGCCAAGATCCCCTTCCTCAACATGTATCAGCACGTGTGCACGTACCAGGAACTGTACTACGAGACGTTTGAACTTCCAGACTGTTACCCCGGCGTGGACCCGATCGTCTCCTACCCCGTGGCCGTGAGCTGTCACTGCGGCCGCTGCGCCCTCAACATGTCCGACTGCACCTCCCAGAGCCTGCAGCCAGACTTCTGCATGAACGACATGCCCTTCTACGAGTGAACATGAAAAACACTGGTCTGTCCAGAGGTTCAACAAAATAAAGATCTCTACATTGAGTTGTTTTTATCCTTCCTGCAACATGATCAAATGAAGCTCTCCTGATGAAAAGGTCTCAGTCAGACTAATTAAAGAGGGAGGACATGCCTCTATTGAATGAATCGAATCAATCGCAGAACATGAAACAAACCAGTTGGATCAAAGGCACAGGTGATGAACGCCAACTCTGATGGACAGGCGAGGAGGCGGGACTTCTTTGTCTAGAAGCTTTATTGATAATTGTTTACATCTCACAATGCATTCCACAAACACGGCTCCCGGCTGGAAGCTTTTTATCGTCACAATTGAAGTATGAAGTTTATCATTCACAAATATACTTGCATAACAAACAAATGCTCGAAGGTTTTTTTTCCCCAAAGTCACATCGAGTTGCAACTTTATTAAGATAACGGCTCCACAGACAGTATGATTATTTATTGAGTTTTCTTTAAATCCCACTTTCTTTTTAGTTTTTTTTTAGTTTTTTTTAACTTTTTAAATATTTTTCCAATGGATGAATGTAAACGTGTTCCTTCCGGAGTTTCTCATCACTACACAACTGCAATGACATGGAAATAACTTGTATGCAATAACTGTGTTTCTGTTTGTCTGGTGATGGTTTCTCTAGATGTTCGTAGCTAAAGTTACTCAGAAGCGATGAAGTTTTTAAATGGTAATACACCCCCCCACACCCCTCCCCCTCCCCCGCCTCGTCAGGAGTCAAATCCATCCGTTACCACACCGAGGCGCAAACACGCAGCAGGTTACCGACGACACGAGCTCGAAGTTTTAGGGACACGATGGTAAAATCACAAAATACTTCTATCTCTACAAGAATATTCATACCAAAAAAAAAAAAAAAAAAAAACACGAGAAAAGTACATGAGGTGCTGTCGGCTGCTCGCGCTCGTCTTCCCACAAGAATCTTTCCACTCGACGGCGACAGGGAAAGAAAGAAGAATTCAAATCACAAAAAATAAAAACGTATCCAAATCCAATCTGAAGGAGCATCAGACCTCCCACAATGCATTGGGTGGAGAGGGAGAGAGGGTTTGTTCAGGATCAAAATGTGTTTCTGGGAGTTTTAAGGTCACAGAAACCAACATTTCAAAATTGATTTTAGAAATAAAAAAGAAGGGGAGATGTTAAATATCAACGTCGTCAACCTGCTTCGACTTATCCAGAAACACAGGAATTCAGAATTGGAAAAAAAGTGTTCTTGTTTTTTTGACAAATAAAGTTAGAAGGGCTGCGTCGCCGCCAGACCCCTCCTCTCCTCCCCCTGCCATCCTTCATGTTGTCCCTCCCTCCCTCGCCCACACACACCCCCCCAACATCTTCGTCTCAGAACTTCCTGTTTCCAAACTCCGACTTTTTTGTTACTTCACTCCGCCTTGCGCTTCATCCCGGGAACCTTCGCCTGGATCCTGCAGGAAGACAACGTTTGGCAAGTGTGAGAAGATTCTATAAGACTCTATTCATATTCAGATGATGAATCAGTTACTATTATATATTTTATATATGTATGAGCCGCTCCGGCTAAATGTTGATCTGAACACAGGTGAATATATCGATGGGGTTGAGTGTCTGCTCACGTTCCAACAATGTCTTTGATCTGGTTGTTGACCAGGGACACGTAGTGATCGATCTGAGTCTGAAACACAAGTTCACCATCCATCAATTCCGCTCTTTACACGGGTAAAGTGGAAACGTCGCAGCAGGAAGACGAACCCAAACTAAATAAAGACTGAGGCGCTCACCTGGTGCTTCTCATAGACGATCGGGCAGCTGAACACTGCAATCAGACCTGGAGAAGAGGAAGAGACGTGTGAGCAGAATGCCGCCACAAAACATAAAAATGATTCTAGGAGGTTTTTAATAAAACCGCAAAAATGAAATCCTGTAATGATTAAACAACCATCAAGAGGAAAACAGTGAGGGGAGACATTTAGAGCCTCTCACTGTCAGAGTGTTGTCTCACCGAGGATAAGGAGAGTGAGCCCGTTGAACAGCCCACCCACGTAGGTCAGGATCCACATCAACACGGCAAACTGCAAAACACAAACAGGTGAATGCAAACAGAGCCGCTGCAGGAACGAGACCAGAGACGGATCATTTGTTCTACAATACTAAACCAAGAGATTCATGACGTCAGTCTCTGATCAGAGCAGCACGAACCCTTCCCAGACTGTTTTGATCCCAACGTTCTCCGAGCTGTAAAATGACAGTTTTCCGTTTCGTGTTAACGACAAACATTTGAAGCAGTCGGGGCCTGGAGCCAACATGGCCGCCAGCGAGAGGACTCCACTGCAGCTCCGTGGACTCCGCTTCCAACCGAAGGAAAATTGAACACGCTTGACATTTTAATGACCTGCTGGTGCTGCTGTAAATATTCGCTGCAGATGCAGCAAGGACGATGACAGGAAGTCGACCAGAGGCAGAGTATCCCACAATGCACTGAGACGTTCAGAGAATTTGAAACACTGCTGCCTCCTGATGGGATTAAAGAATCAGACTGTGTGTGACCCTCTAAGGGAAACTTGTTGGTCTGATGGGCGGCGTGCAGATCTGTATTTGGACTGGAGGAGCGGGGGAGGGGTGGCGAGGCGACGACAGGCGTCTGACAGCTGCAGCGCTCGGAACACTCGCAGTGTAACTGTTACCGCCACTGATCTACACACAGATTACAAACGCTCGCTCACATTTCTCCATGACCAGTTCACTTGTCCAAATCATAAATAAATCTCCTGTCTGGCAGTAAGAGACATTTTCACCATGACCTTTGGTGGTGAAGAGATTCAGACCCTTCCATGAATGTGACATCATTTAGGATGTCTGTAATAATAATGATGTAACGTCCCTCACCTTGATGGAGTCGACCAGGTCCTCCACCAGGAACAGGCGCCTCAGTTCACAGATGGTCTTGTTCATTCTGTCCAGAACCATGTCGCTGTACTTGTGGACCGTGTCCTCGGACAGCGCCACGTCATGGTCCAGGTACTGCCTGAGAGGGACAGCAGAGGGATTTGAATGTTTCAAATGGAACTTTTGATCCAATTAACTTTGAGTTTTCTAATAAAATAATTTAGAGACATGTGACATCCCATCTCAGGGGAAAAGACTCCAGGGCCTGCACTACAGCTTTGATTTGTGACTATGAGCTGACTTTCCACTGTTGCTGCTAATCTCAGATTAATTGGTCTTTACACAGGAAGCAGGTTTTGTCAGAGAGCCAGGAGTGAGGATAACATACAACAACACAACAAGGAGCTGAGGAGAAAATCCAATATTAGATGCCGTTTTGTTGTAGGAACTTAAGTTTCTCCATTTCCTTCATCCTTCAACCCAAAGTGTGACTGAACTTCCTCAGATTCATTTGAGGAAATCATCATTTTTTCTCTCATGTGACTGTTCAAGTTGCAGCAGTTGGGTGGCGACAGTATTTGCTGGGACTCACTTGAACGGGTGTCCCTCATCTGACTTCTGGATGGCCTGCAGGACGCCTTTGTATATTCTGAAGCAGATGGTGACTGACAGCAGAGCCAGGCCGATGTAGGAGCAGACGCTCACGATGCTGCACACCGTCAGGGAGAGGAGCAGCAGCAGGGCAGCACCGAACACCACGCCCGTGCTCTTCACATCACGCCAGTAGAGGAGATCCACCACTGCAGGAGGAGGAAGACGGTGGTTAGAGCTTCAATCCCTGAGTGGTGCATTCTAACATGAAACCACTGATTGTTGAATTTGATTCTTCCATTTCAAAGCTAAAATAAAACAAATAGAGCTTTAAAAACAATCATAATTAAAAACATGCTGCAACCATTAATGGTTGCTAATTGACCCTCATCACGTCCATCAACCAGAACCCATCTCCAGCGCCCAGTTACACAGAGAAGATAAACCAACATTCTGCTTTAGACACGAGCCTGAATCAGTGGATTTCACTTCTGCTGATGTGAATCTTCAGGGAAATGCATGAGAGCAGAAGTCATGAACTTTGCCGCAGGAGGAAGATCCAACCAGAAATCGATTAGTTTGGAGTTCAAGGAAAATGTGGGACAGTGGAACAGAGAGAACCAGAGTTAAACCAAAGAGTCCTAAGGGAGAATCTCTTCTGACACACTGCTAACTTCACTGACTGTTACAACTAAAACCACATTTTCTGCTGCGCCCGTCAGCTGTCACATGGTCGGTGCTTGTCGCAAGGAGGAGCTTCTGTAATCTCATCTCCTCCGTCACAGGGTCACAAACTGTCCAACGCATCCGAAAAGTTTAAAGCGCTCCAGGAGGAAACTCGCTGCAGCTTCTGACTCATCAACATTCTCGTCTCCGTGCCTTCTGGACTTCTCTTCCACTTTATACCCCGACGCCGGCGTGATGAGAACTCAAGTGACGTAACACCAGCTAGAGGTCATTGGCTCTGATCACGCAGCTCCTGAGACGCCATGAAACAAGTCAGCTCTTGATCCAGTTGCTCAATGTTCTTCTATCCTGCTTGTAGTTTGTAACCTCTGGGCCAAAGGGCATTTTCATGTTTTGTCTAAAGCCTAAAAAGGTGATGTGATTTTAAGTTAGTCAAATAAACTGTTCATCTACAAACAGACGTGAGGTTTCATGACAAAATTATTGTTAAATATCATTGTATGAGTCACTGAGCAACGCAAGTCCCAAAGTCAAACGAAGAATTTGCTGATTTCAGAATTTAACTTTAAATACCAGCTGAGTTCAAACTGCAGGTGCTCAGGTCTGTCTGACATGTGGGCGCAGGAGCCTTTTCCACTCACACGACACTCAGACGGGGGGTGGCGGAGGTGGGGGTCGGACAGTGCACAGAGACAGCTGAGCTCATGACCTGGGTGCCCGCTCATGCTTATATTTCACCAGGGAATTCCAGGCAGGTCAGTGGACTATATTAGAAGTGAAGGAGTCGCTGGTTTCCTGCAGTCTCTCTCAAGGAGGAGAGGTTCTCACATGAAAGAAGACTACAGAATCTGAAATTTTAAGATTTCTACTAATTATCCAACATTCGTTTTTCAAGTTGGCAAAGAGCTGCATTTTAGATTTCAACTTTCACAGAGGACACTAAGCCAAACATGTACCAGGTCCACCTGCAGACAATGATATTCACCAGAAATGAAAGAATTAACAGATACCTACATTACAGACTCAGCACGACCTCCCGCAATGATGTATAGTTAATAACTTGTGTTGGTTATTTAAACCCAGCATTTGTCCTTTAACATCTGGACGATTGTGAAAATAATAATCCAATTGGCACAGCTGCCATGAACCAGCTGCTCGACTTGGAGCGTCATGACAACAACCAGCCCTCTGTCGTCAGGGCCTTGCCAGCAGCTTCACCTCCATCTGAGTATTGAGCTGATGAATGGGACACAGTGGGTCCCTGTGCTGCAGAACCATCCTCACAGGAGGGAGGTCAAAGTCAGGAAAGCTTTCTGATTGGACGCAGAATGAGTCATAAAAACAAAAAAAAAAAAATCACAAAAGTGACTTAAAATGTTCAGTCGAATTACAGTATTGAGATGACAGGTCATCCAGATGAGATCATCTGGGTTAACTCGTAGATTTTGGTTTCAGCTTCTTGGGGAGATCCGCCACCAAACCAGTGATAGCTACTGGTCACCAGACTGGCTTTATCCAAAGGCTGAAGCTGTATGACATCAGTGGGTCAAACCCCAGTTATCTTAACAATTACGTTAAAAATGGATTTCAGAGCTGCCGCCGACGACACAAAGAGCAGATCACTGTGTCAAACACTGGAGGATATTTACAGAGCAGAGCACCATCACATCCACATGACCCACATCCAACAACCTTTAGGTCCTGAACACACAAAATGAGAATATTCATTGTATGGGAACAGGATCCATGTCTGTGCAAATTAATGCTTAAAATTATTAGATAGAGCATAAATCATTTGATAAAAATTAATATACTGAGGGTTCATGCTGATTAGCTCGTGCTCAGTCTTTATAGTTGAACTATGTCAGATTTTGGGCCTCGAACCAACGGTTCTCTGGATTATCAGCACCGAGCCTCATCTCGTCAGTGTAACCGGTGATGTCAGCAGTGTGGCCCGATCCGAGGCTGCATGTTCGGGCAGCTTCTCAGATCAGACGGGGCGTGACGGTTCAGGGGAGGGGTGCTAACTCCGCGTTAGCCCCGCTAGCTTCACTGGAGACAGGTCCACTGTCTGCGGGGAAAGAACTGAACCTAGCCGGCGACGTGAGAAGCAGGAGGAGGTGGAGGAGTGAAGAGGAGGACCCGCGGTCCTAATGCGGCCGCCAGGCTACATATGGTAGCAGGCGTGCTAGCGCCGGAGCCTGGCTAAAAATAGACCCGCATCACATTGAGCTAACCGCGGCCGCTCATCGCTTTTCTCCCCGCTGTTTTACACCACACACCGATTCCACCCCGTGAACCACTTGAGTGACCGATGAGAAGTCACACCGGCGCGGACTGAGCACGCCGCGGGGACTAAACGTCAAACTGTCCGCCGTGACCTCCGCGGGAATCTGCCCGATCCGCCTCCGACCTCCCCGGGCGGAGCGCGGCCACGCTCCCTGTGCACATGCTAACACGGCGCGGCTACAAACAGCGACTGAAGTGGGTTGAACACAGACAGAGAGATGCTCGGTTAACAAAAGATTATGAGCCGACTAACCCCGCTTGGCGTCCATCTTGAACCCTCCGTTATACAGCAGCTCCGCCTGGCTGACGGGAGGAGAGGCCGGGGAGAGAGACACGGACCGGGGGCGGGAGGGACACAGACATGCGCAGCTCCGTCTCTGGATCATCGATCAGCTCCAGGACATTCAGCATCCGTTCTAATAATTTATATTATTTAACTGAAGCTCGTCTTCAGTGAGACGTGAGTTAGATACGTTTAACGTGTTTATATAAATTATTTATGTTGTATTTATGTCCTACAATTTTAAATCAATGAATGGAGAGGGGTGAATCAATTTTAGTATTCTGGATTAAATAAATGTTCTACTTCTGTCCAATAATCTGCAATGATTAATAAACCTGGCAGTTGATCTGGCACCAAACAGAACCAATGCAGTCTTTGTTACATCAGTGAGTAGACATGGTCATATTGAGCTCTGGTATATTACAAAAGGCACTTTTCAGTGTTAAAAGGTCACTTCTTTAAAGTCTACAAAGTCACTTTACGGACGCTTTTATCCAAAGCAACCTACAAGCACCGAGTACAAACACTGGCAAAGCTATAGAAAGAAAGGCAATGTATGTAAGTAACAACTGTATACCTTAAAATAATTAACCGGTTAATAGACCAAACAGTCAGCAGATGGACAGACGCGCCCTCCAGCAGGAAACACTGGGATCCCTTTATTTGATGGCTCTTTGCCTCCAAGACACATCACTCATCATGGGACTGATCTATTACCATGAACTAAAGGAGGGTGGAACCAACTTCAACATGACAAGGAAGAGGAGTGTTACATAACCAAAGTGTACGAGGATAACCAGGCTCCAGATCAGAAATAAAAATGAGATAAACGATAGGAATTTAAATCCAACTCAGTGGACCAGAGGGAACAGAGAGCGGTCATCAGATCTGCTCGCGTTAAAACATCCATAAAAGGGACTGCAAGCTGGCCAGGGAGCTCCAGGTGCATGCTGGGATTGCTGCTAATCAAAGTGGATGGCAACTATATTGTGCTTATGACGGTTCTGTTTCTATGTGAAGTTTGTTTTACATAATGCTTCATGTTATCATTGTGGTGTCACTGATCGGTTTGTGAGTGAGAGATATTTCTGGTCTGTTTGACTCTAAATTATCATACTTGATGAATAAGCATCAGCTGTGTTGACGGAGAAAAAGTGTCATTATGAAGTGAGAAGACATTTATTTTCTATAGAAGCTACAGGTTAAGCTGCCCCCTGCCATTCCAGATTGCAGCTTTTAGTCACAATGGCCTCTCTTATATCGTCCATGACATGAAGACTAACAATGTTAGGAGCCCCTTACTGGATGTTTATATACTGATGAGTCATGCTTAGTGTAAGTTTAACATTACAGAGTCCTCTGTGACTCTTTAATCATGGAGCCCATCATTGATGTGCAGCCTAAACAAACGTGAACCGACTCCTGAATGACTCCACATGTTTTAACCTGATGGACTCGACACAATGAGCTCAGCCTTAAGAGGAAGGAGTCATTGTGCTTCTGGTCTGACTTACGACATAATGTTAGTTCGCCGTCACTGAAACACACGCAGCCAACAGCCTGGTCATAGCCTCAGAGACACAACAGCTTCTTTCAGTAGAGCAGACACCTCACAGTCATCGCTCATTAGAGGCTCAATAAACAACAACTGTTTGATGAACAGAGCGCACAGACAGACAGGCTTCAGTGTTGATGCCAACCGCAGCCTCAGGTGATGAAGAGACATGTGACATCAGCCCTGTTAAGTGTAAACTATCAGTAAAACATTTAAAATATTAGATTTACTGGCTGGAAATAATTTCCATGATTCAATGAATCAATAAAGTGTTTGTTTCTAATAAGATTTCTGATGTCTGTGGTCCTAGAACGAAAACAGAAAACAAGCTTTTTTTCTTCATAATCCTACTAATTTTAAACCACCATCATCATCATGCTTTTCATATCAAATTGTCTTGTTTTCAATTAAATGCAGTTTTTACATTATTACCTTGAATGAAAATGATGCATGATAGTGAGCTCTCATTGTTGTTGATCAAGCACCAACCATCAAACCTGATTGATGTCATCACAAACTGGTTCTTCACTTTCAGCAGAGCTGAAAGGGGAAGCTGCCAAACCGTCTCTATTGAAAGCTCTGGTCTGACTCTGCTCCAGCTCATTAGCACGTCTCCGGCTGTCCAATCAAGACTCTGCCAGCTAACGTCACTCAGATCAAACTCCACCCCCCTCCCCCTCTGCTGTCTACCTTTGGTCACAGTGGACAACTGTCCAAAGGTCTCTGCCAGGAAAACTGCTCTGAAGATTCTACAGTTGCACAAGAACAAAACCAGCAAATGGTGTGAAAATATCTGCAGTGAGCAGTCCTCAGTGTCCTCAGAGCCTCTGGGTGCAAACGAGAAAACAACCGAGGACTCACAATCAGTTACAGCTCATCTCGTGAACAGAATTCAACAGCACTGCAGACAGGGATAAAAAAAGTTCACCACAATCCCCTCGAATGTCTCCGTATGTAGCTCAAAGGACATTCAATCTATTCAAACTAAGACACCTCCAGGAAATGAAATTGCGACGAAACTGTCAACGATTTCAATACTTTCAAAGCTCGTCTTGTACAAGCTGCATTTCAATCAATGGACGCAGCGGAGGGACAGACAGCACTAGAAAACTGCTGCAATCTCACAAGCACCTGTCTCAAACGTCAAATGTCCTGCTCTCAGTGCATGAAAGACAAGATGAGGCAATAAAGAAATGAGACTTCTTGAAGCAGCTTGAAGCTTCCACACAGTCATCCTCGAGCCACAAACCAGCCAAACCGTACCATGCTGCCTCCAGTGCTTTGTGGCAGACGCCTGTTTGTCCACAGAGTTGTTCTCCATGCCGTCAGATCAGCAAACACACATTCCACCCAGAGAGGGACCCAGCAGAGGCGGCAAATGCAAACGTGCTGGAGTGAGTGTGTGTTCCCAGCTGCAGGAGGAAGAGGACGAAGAGGGAGGGGAGAACCCGAGTGAGGCTTCCTCTCAGAGGGAAGGGGAGGGGAGGGCGACTGCAGCGAGCAAATGAAGTCGATCCTGCAGGCGAGCTGTCAGCTGACTGTCTGCTGCCAGCGCTCTGACGCAGCAACTATATACGCCTCTGCCTCCCTTCTTTTTCTTGCTCTCCTGTCCCCCCTCCTCCACCCAGTCTGAGCTCCCCTTTCCCCTCCCCAGAAATCTCTCTCCTTTCCCTTTGTCACCCTTCGTCCTCCTGCTCCTCCCCCATGCACTGACGAAGCATCCAGAGGGGGTAAAAGGATGTTTCATTTGAGCTCATGCTATTTGGTGCAGTTTCATACATAAGTTTCACATCTGTAGAGAGATACACCTCTTTTAAAACAGACGCAAGTAAGAAAAAAAAACAATCCAGCCTCTGATCTACACTGGTGTGACCATCATTCACCATCAAACCAAAGCTTCCTGCAGCATTCTGATATCCAAACATCCTTTGTGAAATATAATCTGATAACTTTGTTCACTTATAATATTGTTTTGTAAAAATACTTATCTGTGAAATTAGAGCCAAGAATGCTGTGAAGGTTCCTCATGTGTCACAATCAATCAACCGTGCATGTGATGGTGAGATCTGAGCAAATCCATAAACTCTTACTGACGCAGTGAGAATCTGAACCAGAGGTGGTTTGTGTTTACGAGCTGAACTGAGGCAACAGACGAAAACAAACAGAAACGTGACCTCATGTTGCCGAGTGTTATCAGCACCCGACCAGCTGTGATCACCACAGGAAAGGCCACACTCTGCCCACTAGAGGGACCCTTTCTCCTCCTTTTCTCTCCCTGAAATATCCACGTCATCTTATGTAATGAGACCAACCTGTAGATGTGTCTGTCAAGTTAAGTTTCAATAATACAGTTTCTGTGAGAATGACAGTGAGGCTCTCATCACAAGACTCCTATGCCTGTTACAGTTTAAAATCTGTAACATTCTAAATTAACACTTAAATACAAAAATTAATACAGGGAAACTTTAAATTAACTAGAAACTAAAGCTAGAGGAGTTCAGAAGCACTGAAATGTAGGTTTTGATGAATCCACTGGTTTATAAATGATACGGCAACAAACATGCGGCAGACATTTTATCAGTGAACTGCGGTGAGACAATGAAAGGGCTGTTGCGTTAAGAGGAACAAAGTTTGTCTCGGTGATGACGAAATAGCGAAAACTGACCCTTCACCCTGATACGAGGCTCAAATGAGGTTTACTGTTAAAATCATAAACCTGTTGATCAGATGACTCTTTACTAAATATTTCATATTATTGGTTGTTAGTTGAAGCCCTGTTAATAGACAAAATACAAACTGATTTTGAAAATGACAGGAAGGTACAGAAAGTATCTGGTAGAAGTAGAGGAACTCATGGACTCTCTCCAGTCTTATGGACAATAAATCAAAATAGAGAAAAACAAAACAGATTTATGTTCAGATCGCAGCGCCCCACCTTGCGTGGTGTAACTAGAAACATTCGCTGACTGGTATCTGGGTCGGAGAAACCCTTTGTGGGCCTGCCAGTGTCGCAATGCAGGGAGGAGGAGGCTTTAATTAACACACACGCACGCACCTTGTCCCAAAGACCAAAGTCCTCCTGCTGTGGTTACACAGTGGCCGTCTGTTTGCGATCAATCGTATGGAATATTGACTGTTCAATATCAGAGTCAAATCTGAGTCATCCATTAAAATGAGACTAAGCCACAGTGCCTGTCGGGTGGTATCTGACTGATAAACAGGCACTAGCTTTGGGCAAATATCAAACTGAGCCTCAGAGTTCTTCAAAAGTTGTTATACATTAAACATGATGTATTATATCAACTTTTACCATAAAACTGTTAAAGCGGTAAGAAAAAAAAAAAGTAAAAAGTAGATCCCAATTCTGTGACCTCAAAACGTCAAGAATCAGGGTAAATTATAATCAGATTTAACTCTGAGCAAACTGCTTTGATCAATCATTTTTCATTTGTTCAGACTCTTCTCCTGCACTTTGGTCACATTTAATAATTTTTTGAATAGAAAGTATTTCTCATGTTAGAGAAGGTGGAACTAAATGATTTGACACTTTAAGAAATGTGTGACAGTTCTTGAATGGGGTCAACTGTGTACCAATGGTTGATAAGCATTTTTTCTTGTAACAACACAGGAAGTGTCCATTTGTAAAAATGATGGGTCAAAATAACCCCGTTATAGAAATAGAAAGTTCAGTGCCCCCCTGTGTCATCATGGCTCAAGGTATTTGGCACAAGTTGATCATTATGTCACATTCAGCCTCATATACATAAAATCTGATGTGATGTCACATTAGAGCTTCTGGGAGAGGTTGAGCAGCTTGTAAATCAGAGCAGCAGCTCATTCAGCAGCAGCAAGGTGTGGCTGTTAGCTCTGGATGTGTGTATGTTGCAGTGGCAGAGTGGTGGGGTCTCTATGCTGGTGTTGGGTTTCACTTTGGCATCTCGAGTTATTTCCAGAGCAGAGAGAAGCTAAAATAAGGCGTTGAGGTGATCTGATTTGAATGCGGTGAATAGAAAGAACTTTACCAATGTCTGACAGTGCCTAAATAAAAGATTTTGAACAAACTGAAGTTACAACAAATTTCTATGTGGAATCTTACTAAAGCAAAAGAAAAAAAAATACTTATTCTAAAAATCACATCGTACTTACCCCATCACACACACATTTGAAAAAAAAAAGTGATTACATGAGCAGGTGCTAGGGCTGTCACTTCATGTGAATATCGTTCCTATTCAAACTTTGTTGATCTCGTCAAATTCAAATTACATTCCAGATGCAAACTTGGTCAACTCATCGTCCAGCAGACGGTGTTCACATCACTATAAACTAGTACTGCTCTAAAGGTATTACATTTTGAAATGTGAGTAAAGGAGGCTAGTAAGCAAAGCTGTGTGGAAAGGTTTAGATTATACAGACATTTTTGTTGAAATTCTTTTGAACTTGATTCATTTTGAGGGGAGTGACAGCCCTATCAGGTGCAAAGATGTTGCGATGAGACAGAATGCACAAAATGCTGCAAAACTAAGTCAAACTTTCAATGAAAAATGCAAACACGCAAATTAAAGCAGACAGTACAAAATGCAAGGGTTAATTTTCAAAAAGGGAAAATGCAAGAAAGAAAAGGTGACACTAGGGACAAGGTAATGAGCTGAAGTAATCCAACTACTATTTGGGCGGGTGGGTGGGTTGGGAGGGAGAAAATAACTAAGGAGCGCAAAAGAGTGATGATGAAATTATGCTGATGAACATGGAAGTGCCAGAGGAAACTGAGGAGGATGTGGGATGGGGATGGTTTCCATGCCAGAACTGGTTTATTTTACCTGCTCTTATGTTCAGGTTGGGCATCTTAAAGATTTTCCCGCCCACCGTGCTCTTCTTGCCGACTGGCTCCTCTGGTTTGTGGACAGGTGAGTGGGTAAGTGGAGCGGAAGGTGGGGGTTGCTGGATGTCAAGCATTTCTAGCTCCGCCTTGCTCTTCTGGTGGGACGCCTGAGTAAGGAGGCAGTAGGAGCTCTGACTTGGAGCCTCTTCTTCAGCCTCTGGGGGTGGAGCTACTTTTGTTGGAAGTGGAGCAGAAACTGGAGCTATATCGCTCTGGCCAAAGGTCAGGTCATCATCCATGGGGATTTCTGGGGGCTTGGAGGATGCAAACTTGGAAGTATCCAGAGCCTCAAGAAACTCATCGATAACACCCCTTGGTGGTCGCTCAATAAACTCAAACTCCTCAGAAGACACTTCATGCTCAGAGACCTCCTCAGCCACCTCTGCCTCCTCCACATCCATCTTTAGGTCGTCCTTCTTTGTTTCCACCTGGAAGATGGCTGGGTTTTTTGCCATAGCTTCCAGGACTGGAGATAGAGAGTCTGCTGTTGGTGACTCTGAATCTGAATCCTCAGCAGTGATCTTTTTACTCTGGAAGTCAAGAGGCTCAAACTTCTCAGCCATTTTGGGAGAATCATGGCTTGAGAACCAATCCTTCTGCTCAATCTTGACCGATTCCTCTTCTTTGACCTGAACTGGTGAGGTTTCCTCTGCCTCCTTGACAAGATCAAAGGCATCAAATCCTTTGTCGTCATCCACTTTTCCCTTGTCTGCAGCTTTCCCCTCCATCTCCTCAGTCATCTCCTTCAGAAGGGACACTTTAGCATCAAAAGCAAATGGATTGTTTGCTGACAGGTTGATTGGTGGGTTGGGTGACTCCATCATTCTTCTTTCTAAGATGGGACTCTGCTCCTCCGGGCTTCCCTCTGAGGAGCCTGAATCAATTTTTTCAGGGTTGAGCGGGGAAGATTTCAGGATATCTGGAAGTGATGGTGGAAGCGCAGAATCCTCCTCTTCCACTTCCTCTTCCTTATAATCGGATGAGAACTGATCCATTGACTGCATGAGAGAGTCAGCGGCCATCTTGCTTGTCTCAAATGTTTTCCCCTCATCGATAAAAGACGGAGGGCTATCCTGGGATTCTCCAGTCTGCCCATACTGAACCAGATCTGGTGTTGGACTCTCTGACATTTTAGAAGCTCTACTGTCAGACTTGGAATCTCCAAAATGGGAGTACCCACTATCCGCCAATGGAGAATAGCCTTCGAATGGGTTGATATTCTTCTTCACCTCGTACATCAAGTCATCATCTTCATCAGACTGGTTGCCTAGCAGGTCAGGCTCATAGTTGGAGGGGCTAATGGGGGCCGTATCCTTGGAGAAGCTATCCATGGAGACCTTGGAGTTGTCTTGAGATGCTAGAATTGGTGAATCCCAGTGCTCTGTTGGGTTAGAGGAGGCAAGGTAAGACTCTGGGACCATCATCTGGGGGTTCACTGGGGAGGGGCCAGTCGAGGACCTGTCTGAGCTAATCAGCTTCTCTTCAGGTGAAAAGGAAACTCCACTGTCTTCACACGGATTGTGAGGCCCTGGGTCTTTCCCTAAACTCAGGTATGGACCAGCTAATGGATCTAGAAGGTCTTCCTTATTCTCACTACGACCCGGTCCAGAGTCAACCTCTTCACGCTCCCAAGGCATGTCCTTGGAATGAATAGTGGGGGCTTGAGTGGAGAAGGAGCCCAAGGATGCAGCAAATCCTGAAGTAGGGGGCTGGTTGGGACTCTCAGTCAGAGAGAGCTCCTCCAGAGAGTCGGGGGAGTGAAGAGGGGAGAGAGGAGAGATGGGAGCAGGGGAATCACCCTTCTGCCCAAGTTCTTGAGTAGATAGGGAGGAGGGAGAATGCAATACAGCACATATCAAAGACATACTCCATTCCTTAAAGTGCCCACCACACCTGGGTAGAGGTTAGCAGTTACTGGAAATACACCAAGGAAGGTTTGGATTAATTTTGTCTGCTAACAAAAAGACTAGGAAAAGTGGATCTGCCAACCAGCCAACATAAACTGTAAAGCCAATTGTCTTTTTCAATAATGAGAGCAATAGAGCTTGTCATCTTTTACATGTACTTCAAAAACTTGTGCAGATCTGTGACAAACCTCCATCCACTTCAATAAGGATGTCTAATCGCCTGCAAATTAATTTAATTTAAGACACATTGGCAGATCAAATTTCTTCAGAAAACAAAATGTACTTCTGTCTGTGTTTTTGAATTTGAGCAGTCTGAGGTTATGTTGGACAGTTTGAAACCCCCTTTTCCCACAGTTTAATCAACAGACAATATTAACACCATGAAGACAAGTGCTGTTGAAAGGTTGGCTGTGGCTGGTGGACTGTTCAGTTGGTGGAATGATAATCCGAGGTTCTGGAGGCTGCAGCATCTGGTTTTAAATACATTTACCATGGGTGAAAACAGAGTCTCTCTATATATTTAGTGCTCAAATGAATTCAGGAGAAAAAAAAAATCTCCGACAGCCAATAGTTATAGCTGTCAAAGATGTTGGGGTAGTCAACAAAATGCTTATTGTCACAGAAAAAAAAAGAGGAAAGACGTGGAAGTAGATTTTACATGAGCCTGACCCAAATGGATTTAACATATTACGGATGTGCAGAAAAAGGTTCAGTAAAAAGGACTGACTATGAATGTGATGATGGCGCTTGCACTGACTCCTCTTTTTAAACCCTAGGGCTTGAAGTCACCGGCTGTCATGAACTTGCATGAATCAGGGAGCCTTACAGGTCAGACTCCAGGAGCACTTGCAACAGAAAGAACACAGACCATTTGCCCCCATCAGAGCAAACCAGAAACATTAGCCTGAGTATTCTTGTTGCTTCAAGTGTTGCTGCAGTTTTGACCCTTGTGACAGTCACCACATCGTGCTGTGAAGATGAGATAATCCCCAATTTAACCACATTATCTCAAATTTGTTTGTAAGTGACCGTACACAATATAATATAGAACTTGTGAAGTTGGTCTTTGCCTCTCAGGACATACTCAAACAGTGTGGGAAGGCCTGAAGCATTGTTGGAACACATTTGTTTATGGTGCATTATAATTAATTAGCATATCTAATAAGATTGAGTCTGATCTTACTAATTTACGTCTACACTAAGCAGGTACAGCATAAGATTCTAATACGCAGTGAAGTGAAAATCCTAACAGCGTTGGGGGAGCAGACGACCCGCCACAGTTGAGATTTCTCAGCATTTGTCTGGTGATCTGTTTACCAGCCTGGTTGGATGCATGGCGGTGGAATCATTTCTTACCCCAGGTCTGGTGCCAATAAACATGCCCAATGTGTTTCTTGGCAGATAATGATTCCTCTCAAAGGACATTTTAGAAAATATTGTCTCAGTAAAATACATTTTAAAATGTAAATGAAAAAGTAAGGCCTGAGGAGAATCATTATTTCTCTAAAAACTACTTCTAGCTCATGACAATCTAGTCTACAACACACAGGAGTCAGAATGCAACAAACACAAGCAAACGTCATACATCAGATTTAGTGTCACTGAAATGTTACAGCATCACACATGCAGTGGGTTATTCTCACCACTTGAAATTAAGTGACAGCAGACAACAAACGAGGGGGGGTTTAACTGAAGAAGTTGTGAAGGGAATAAAAGACAAGGAAGCAGTGAGCTGAGAGAACTTGCCTGCAGGGAATTGCATCAGAGGATGAGGCTGAGCTTTAGAAGGAGAAGGTACATCTGTGGAAGAAAAGGAAGAAGGCACCAGAATCCAGAGTTAGAAAGGCCAAGAGAGGAAGACCAGGGGAAGAGACAGAAATCACCTCCCGTAACAAAAAGTGAGATAGAGGATTCAGACGGCAGAATGTGGAAATCAACCCCCTAAGTTTCACTCATGAGGCCACCTGTGCGATGAAGAGGAGGGACACGTGGGAGGCTGCGGGGTGTTCTTTACAACTTAAAGGAGAGGTACATGTTTTTTCATTGTTTCTTTACTGTAAAAAAATACCAAAGCCAGACAACTTGCGTATGGTAATCAGATGCTTATAGTGATCCTGTATACGTGGGGCAAATATGCTTATAGGAGAATTTGACTGTATTTGACATCTCACTGCTGATTGTCTTGAGGGTGGTATGAGTACTTTTTGGATCCAAGCCATGTGGGCATCAGATCTCGACAGTCAGTTTCTGGATAGTTACAGTGCTTACTCAACAGGTTCTCAGAGGTATATGAACATTTGGAAGCGTGACAGAGCAGGTCAGATCAGAGAAGTGACAGGAACGTGATGAAGACAGGTGGCGTTACATAAAAGAAGAAGAATGCATGAGCAAAGTACAGAGGCAGCACAGGAACAGACGCAATCTGCCACAGAGGAGTTCAACCAAACACAGGTCTATTTATAAAGGGCAAATCAAGTTGAATGCAATAAAGAGAGGATGTGGTTGTTACCGTTTTGAGTCTTTTTACCTAATAAACTTAAGTGCATATCCGAAGAGTGAGAGCACATGAGGGAAAGGACAAAGAAAATGCAGCTTCAAAAAATTCCACAGACCCAGGGAGCCACTCATGTAGTGACAATACAAACTGAAACTAAATGCTCCAACAGCAGCACTTTATCTCTTCGTGGATGGTGCGAGCCACCAGGGTGCAATCCAGATGATTTAGCTTCACTGTTAGGAGTCGTCATCCATTTCCACATTGATGCCGTAATTAATCAGCCACTATGCAGCGTTAATGATCCTTGCCTTAAGCTAAATAATTTGACTTCACGTCTTAATCAGAAGCTTGATTATGGACCAGCTTAAAAAAAGCTCCTTCCAAAAACAATGAGTGCCTTTGAGCAAAGGGGCTGCTGCCTGAAGACCTAATCTTCTAAGCAATTAGGAAAATGCAGACGAGGAGTGTGTTGTTAAGCAAGGCACTAGATCAGTTCAAAATATTCAGGATTTCACCATTTGCCGTTTTGATGCCCAAGATCACAGCGGCTCAAAGCTCAGCTTCTTTTAACGAATGCGGGGAAATGAAAAGCTTCAATCACAGTCACAAATCTGCATGAATCACCAGCTTCAGTGGATCTGATGTTGATTATCAAATGAGGATTAGGTTGAAATTCTGATTTAACCCTGATCCGACAAAGTGATATTAGACCATAAGGTTTTCTTATCAGAATGTTTGGTTACCTCTGCTGTCGAGGTTTAGCTTCAGGTGATGGAGACCTAGGATCAAACCAATGGCACATTCAGAATAAAACTAATTTATTGAGGATGATAAAACAAATGAACAAGCTCATTATGTCTGAAGAAACGAGACGGACGAGCTGCGTCAGACTACATTCCGTCACTGGGGACAAAGATCAGCTGTAAGTGGAGATGATCCGGAGTGAGTGTGAGAAACCTAAGAATTAGCTCAGCTCACCACGACCCAGCTCAGGCTACAGGCGACGCTCCTCCACTTAGGGGATTTTTATTTCCACATGATATTTAATATGAATCATTTCCTTTAGCTCAGAACAAATATATCCAATGCGCCACTTCTAAACTTTTACATTTTCCACAAAGCAGCAGGGACTCGACTCCGCTCGCCCCGGTAGGTTCAGGCGTCTTGCTGCACATGTTGCGGTATTTGCACTCCTTCTGGGGCTATAAGTAACTCACAGCTCCACGTTGACATATGAGGACTCCAGGGCAGCCATTCACCTGCTGCCATCTTGTAACATAAAGGACTCGGTGTACAATCCCCATCAACCCTATCTTCTTCTTGTCGGCTTTAAAAAAAAGAACGTTCTGGTGACTCCTTTCCTTTAATAGAATTTGAAATCCGTCACTTTGCGTCCTTTAAATGAGAATAGTTTAATTCAGGTTTTACAATTTCAAAGAAACACTGATGTGTGTGGCTCTGCATGTTTCTCTGGCCTGATCCTTTAGTTTAAGCAGCACCGACCTGAAACATTCATTTCGTGACCCTGTTTCATTGGCTTTATCGGCAGAGACAAGACAGCGCGAGACAAACTGGCCTCCAGCAAAATCCAAACCTGACTGTACACTGCCAGTCTGCCTGGCCCAGTGATAACAGCTGCTGCCGTGTGAACTGCTGACACACACACACACATGCTGTGATTTAAAATGAGGAGGACACGCCTGTTCTTCTGTGCACCTGGGGGGTGGGGGTTTGGGTGTACAGAGGTTCACTAACATCCAACAGACGTTGGTCACCATCAAAAGATCAGCAGGTATACGCAGGTTTGAAACTCACTAAGAAAGGAAATCCACAGGGTTGGTTGTTTCATTCACATTCACAGACAATAGCCAGATGTGAGCTGTGCGTCCAACATTCTTCCATAAACTCAACATCTGAATTTTTTCCTGTCGATGCTGCTTCTTAATTATTCAGTCAAATAAAAGTAAATCATACGGACTAATTCCAGCTGCAGGAATCCACTTGTTCACTAACATAACTGCATTACGACCTGAAAACCAGCATGAATGTGACGAATCAGCACAACACAGGTAAACACCACATCTTCTGGAAGCTTCTGGAAGCATCTGCAGGCATCGCAGCAATATGAGAACAGATCTAAAACAGATTTGAGATCAGCTTGGTTCTCCTCATAGTCAGGGGCGTGTCTCACTTCTGTAAGGCTGAGCCAGCTGCTGTGTTGGCAGAGTAGAAACAACAGAACGGAGCCTGGTGGTGTTACCGATTTGGGTGGAGGGCTCGGTCTCCGGAGCACTTAACCCCACTTGAATGTCACTTTCACCAGGATACAGAGAAAACAACAACACAGGACTGTGCACATGCTCACTGGGCTTTAAGCCTCCGTGACTGTGTGTCTGACATCTCCACTCTCCATCTAATCCACCTGACCACATCACAGGCTCTCCACAAACACACGCTGACGGATGTGGGTGACCCAAAAATAAGATGTAGGCCGGTGGTGACCGATGAGCCCAGTATAATTAGCAGGCCTGTCAGTAACGCTGTCAAAGGGGTGGGGACGGAAACTCAGATATTTTGTGTGTGACACCGTGTGATGTAAAGTCCCAGCAGGACTCAGCAGATTAGAAAAGACGATGAGGGCAGGCTGTCTGCCAGTAACACATACTGAATGATTTATTATTATTTCAAAGGGTCCATGATAAACTGATGAATCATTTTGCCAATTAAACCTTAGAAAACCAAACATACCTGAGAGAAGAGCTCAGATTATTTAATGTTTTACTTTATATGACAGATATTGTTTGTTATGATAGCAAACTGTAAAAAGCAGTAAATCTAAGTGAATGTTTGGTTTTAAACTTTGAACTCTGAGATCTGGAATGACATATTTACTTATGTTGAGCCAGATGTTTATTAGAAGATCTAAATATTACCATAGAAGGGGAGCTGTAAGTGTCTGCTACTGCTACAAAGCCACTGTTACCATTAGCAGCTGTTTACTTACCAATCAAGCAAATCTTTGAAAGTTGAGCATCAAACATTCTTTTATTCATGTTTTGTTTCCACCTCCACCAACTAAAACTAATATCAAATCATTTTATCAGTTCCTTGGGTTTACTGAAGTTGTTACCCAGCAACACTCGTCCAGTCTTAAAATAGCAAATCACCATCACGTTGATGGCTGAAGCTGTTGAAGCTCAGGAGTTGGTCTCAACCACTCGATCACGACAGGAAAACCAGAGAAACTGCTGCTTTAGAAACATTTCCCTTCAATAGGCAATTACAAAGACTGATACTGATATATAAAATGCTACAATATGCGCTATTACCCTGTATATATTTTGTTTACACTGTATTTGTATGTCTGGTACCATTAAGGCAAAAACAATTAACTGGAAAAACAACTGGCTTATTAATCACTAATAATAATAACAATAATGCTTTGTAGTTTCAGTTTTCCAATTGTCCTTGAAAAGTAAAAACCAAAGGAGGATTATACTGTGAATGATTTTTTTGCTCAGGCTCCAGGCTTTGTTCCGACTGCAGGGCTTTTATCCAGAGCTCATGGTTTATCCAACTCCATCAGTGGCCTTGCCAAGCAGCCCCACCCTGGCCCTGCAGCCTGCTGGAGCCCAGACAGGCCTGTTTACCTCACACATGTCACAGAGCAACACGGCTGCAATATTCACCTCCCACAAATCAAATCAAAAGAGGTAACAACAAGTCCAGACATGATGTAAATCGTTATAAACATGATCCAGAGCTGTGGTGGCAGCGTATGGAGGACAAGGGCCTGTGGCTGGGCTGCAGCCGGGTGAGGGGTGTTGGTTCGGGTGGGGATGAAGGTAAAGGAGGGGTTCGAATGAGTCGGTAACAGAATAAAACTCGCATCGTGTGACTGAAAGGGGCGAGGAGGAGAGTGGGGGGGCGCCGAGCCGCAGAGGAGCCGACAGGGAGTGGACGCGGAGCGGATTCCTTTGTTGTGACTAATCTCCGGGTTACAGCTTGAGCCGCTAACTCCCCGTGCATCCATCATCGGACACAGCAGTGTCTGACGGGCCACTCCTTCACCCCTCATCCGAGGCTTCGCGCGTCACAGACACGGCACATGAGCCTGATTCTACCGGGATTAAAGTGGCCACATCTAAGGGTTAATAAACAACCGGGCCTGCGGTGGGGCGCGATTAGCTTAGCACCGTGCACCACCTGGCTGCAGGCGGAACAAACACGTGTTTTGTGCGTTATTAAGTGGTTTAGCACACGAGGGGGATGCGGATGTTCGCCCGAGCAACTGGTGACTGCTCGTCTCTGGCTGCGGTTAAAACGAACAGGAAAGGGGATGTTGTCCGATAATGGAACCGTGGATAGCAACAGCCGGTAGCGGCGCCGAGCAGATGGACTATGACATATGAAAACGGTCGATTGACTCAACATCTTCCGGCGAAGTGGTTCAGAATCATATGAAAACATATGCAGGTTAATGGAGGAAGACGTTCGCTGCTCGGTGGAGGATAGCCGGGGAGAAATCGGCAGCTCGTCCCGTCAACAGCTGACATGACGCTTGTTGGTGAGAACAGGTGGGCCGCATCGCTGCAGCTCAGCGGGGCCACGCTGCCGCCGCCTGCACCGTCCAGCCCCGGAGAACAGGCAGGGGACGCGGATTCATGATGTTTACAATCACGGCGAATAAAAGCCTAAAATGGTTAAACGTCTGGTTCCTTCATTCACACCCAAGCAGTGAACGGCTGCTCCCCATCACACACCATCCGCTCGCCTCGGGGTAGCAGCTAACCGGGCTAACCTGCACCGAGACCGGGCGACAAGAAAACCCATTTATGTCCAGAAAATGACGCAGTTAGATTGGATTTGATGCACAGCGGAGGGTTAGGTTTATTAAACCGCCTGAAGGTTGGTGTTACACCGCATTTATTCACCTATATGTCGGCGTCTGGGTGAGCAGACGATGCTAACCCGCAGCTGAGGCAGGGAAACCGGTGAAGATGATAAAAAAAAATACCGTTAACCTCCAGCTCAGCTATATTTCCCTCGCACCAGGGGATGATGTTCGGTTTATAAATCTGATGGAAATGTTCTAACTAGCTCCCGCTTCCACTCTTCGTCATTTTCCCGGTGAAATACTCACAAGATGCTGGAGCCGGTGGTTCCTCCGTCACCGCAGGTCGCTCTGCTGCCTCTGCGGGGGCTGGGGCTGCTTTCAGAGGTTCAGCCGCTGGG
Source organism: Pseudorhombus dupliciocellatus (assembly GCA_016785235.1). Classification (NCBI taxonomy): domain Eukaryota; kingdom Metazoa; phylum Chordata; class Actinopteri; order Pleuronectiformes; family Paralichthyidae; genus Pseudorhombus; species Pseudorhombus dupliciocellatus. The sequence continues at coordinate 1,546,146 of JAFBJW010000126.1, read as the reverse complement.
AGGGCGTCGCTCTCCGGGGCAGGTTCTTGCTCGGGGGCAGCCTGTGGCTCTGGCGCGATCTTTGTGCTCTCGGGTTCGGGCTCGGGTTCGGGCTCGGGTTCGAGGGCCTCGATGACGGGCAACTCTGCCTTTAAAAGGGGCTCTGAAGCATAGCAGGCGCTGGTGGAGTCCGGGATCGCCTCCTCTAGCTCGGGCTCGGGTTCCTCCTCCTCCTCCAACGCCGGTTCCTCCACCTCTGGCTCCGGTTCTGGCTCCAGCAGCTTCTCTGGGGAGTACAGAGTTTCTGTGACCTCGTGGGGCGCACTGTCCTCGGCAATGTGGCGCACCAGGGCGTCCTGAGCTCCGCCGACCAGGTCCACGATGTCGTCCAGGCTGAAGTGGTCCTGTGTGGGCTGGTCCGGCTCGGCCTGGTAGTGGTGCATCGCCTCGCTGAACAGAGCCGTGGAGGAGGAGACCTGCTGATCCTCGGTGTCTGCCATTTTCCTTTCTCTTCACAAAGTGTCTCCTGCGGCGGATAAAGTTTCGGACCCGAGGTGTGTGGGCTCAGTTGGCGCCTGTAACAAACTTCCACCGGGACGAGCTGAGACACGAGGCTAGTAACTCCTTCAGGTGAGTTTGACGTCTTCACACCGGGCAAACGAGGACAAGTGCGCCCCACCACAGCTGCTCCAGAGTCGGACCCGAGTCCTAGAGACCCAGCGTCAAGTTGAGAAGCAGAGGAACTCCGCCGACCAATCACCTGCGGGATGACCCCCGAGTGACGCGGGTTGGAACCAACCAGAGCCCTCGTGTAGGGCGACCCCGCCCCCAATCAGACCCGTAAAGTTGAGGAGGAAACTGAGTCAGACTCAAAGTTTCTTACATAACCGCCACAGGACCACGTACTTTACCAGGTCTGTACTCCGTGTGCTAGTTCACATGTTGTCCTGACACAGCAGAGGAGCCGGCTTCAGCTGTCTGCTGTGACTGAAGAGACAATAAAGATTCATTATTTTAATGATACATTATTGAGAATAAAGTTAAAATATTAATAAAACAAGTTGAAAGGTTCAGGTTAAAGTTGAAATCAACCTCACCCACTTTGTGGTTTTAATTGTTAATCTACCAGAAAGAATCATTTTACATGGAATTATAATTGATGATCTTTAACAATGATGTACATTCATTCAATTGGATGCTGCGGTTGACGATGCACTTTAAACCACAACACCACCAGAGAAAATCTAAAGTCAATACAACTTGATGAAAATGAAATGTTATGAAAGTTGGTGAAATTTGGTGAAAGTTCTTGTGAAAGTTGGTGAAATCCAGACAGTAAATCTAAAGCAGGGCATAATGAGAACTAAACAAGTGTGAAGTGATTCCACTTCGGAGCTGAGGTTCAGTTAATCATCAGTCTACTGAGGATGACGAATCATGGACTGTGACTCTGTGTTTCTGCCACATGCTGCGTTCAGGGACCTCGGCCTCTGGGGCTGAAGTTGTGATTCAGAGTGAACACTTTCTTTGTGAGACAGGTTCATAATAAGTTCAAGCTCAAAACCTGATCTTGAAAATCCAGGTTTTTAAAAAAAGGCAGTGAAATAACCAACCTGAAATCTTCAAACCTGCAAAACCCTAAAGTTCTTTAACTTCTGAAAAGCAAGATTTACGTTAAACTGCAACAGTCAATCATGATTCCCCAGAGGATAAATCCACTTCACTTTCTGTTGCAGCATCACTGGAGACTCACAAAACACACAGTGAGGAACGATGCCTGAGACCGGAAAGAATCTGTTCGATTTAGTTGTGAACTCAACTAAAGCAGGAGATAGAGTCACAAAGAGTCTATATATAACATATATAAATATATCCACTGATCGAGAATCTAACGATATGAAAAATGAACTGCGCAACTTGTCAGACTTAATCCCCGCCACAAACTCATGACTGAGCATATCGGCATGATTCTAGTGGATGTTTCCATCATGGATTAAAATATTGTGCACAGGCCTCATGGCGATATATTTCTGCTGTGTGGAGCAATGCATGATGGTGTTAAGAGTGTGTGTGTTATAAATACCCATCAGTTGCAGGGGACGTTAAAAATGCTGTGTAACCCACCCCCGCCCCACCACTGCTGAGGCTGGTGTTGTTATTTTTGTGAGGACCAATCTGAGCCTCACTCGTCGTCTTCAGTGTAGAATCACACACGTGAACGTCAGAGAGACGACCCCGTCACACGTCTCACATCTGGAAACTCATTGAGGGGCGTTTGACGTCATCTCACTCACAGGTGCATCCTGGGTGAAGGTAGACGAGGTTTGAAAGTGACAGAGGGAGAAAATAAGCTGTGTCATGCTGGGTCAGCATCTCTCCCTCACTAGCACACACACACTGCAGGAGATCAATATGATGTGGTGAAGTCAGGCAGTTGTGAATCAGCACCTTTGCATCTTTTTCCCTCTCCGGTTCTTCTATTGCATCGCCTCTGTTCTTCAAACTGCCACATCATTGAGAGAGAGAGAGAGAGAGAGAGAGAAAACCCCTCAAACCTCCTCTCCTCCACCTCTCTCAACACGACAGTGAGGAACAAAGCTTCTCAGTGTGTTTACAGTCAGTGTTTCATTCAAACAACCATCCAGATGTTTCTCAAGTTTTTCTTTCCTCTCCTGTCAATCAAACGTGCGATGACCTACGACCCCTCACAGACATCAACATGACGTCAGTGACTTCGCCAGTTATGGTTCAGTCTTCTCGCTGAAATGTCATTCAGAGTTTTGTAGAACCTTCAGAATGAGAAGGATCAGCGATGATCGGTTCATTGTGTCTGTAATCTCACTGACTGTAGATTTCACTACATGACATCATTGTCTTTCTTCACAATGACATCATGATGAAATCATTCTTACTATGTGTCCATAAAGGTCATTTTGATCCTGTATAAACTTCGGGTCATGTCGAGACTGGATGATGTCATTAATATGATTGTTATTATAAATATTGTAGTTCCTCTTTTCTGTTTTTAGGCCACCTTGCTTGCAGCATCAGTTTGTGAGCATGTTCTCCCCCTGCTGGACACCGGTCGCCATTGTTCCAGCTGTCTGAGTCATTTCACTGACATCAGCTAAAGGTTAAAGGTCAGAGAGGTCAGGAGCACAATCTGTTCCAGATTTCACACAACAACCACAATCTGTGTGAGGAAGAGGAGAAGTTTGTGTTTATGTGTCGGAGAACATTTACGCTCCGTCCTCATAGGAAGACGTGTTCCATCAGACGGGCTCCCTCCGGGTCCGGGGATAGGACTCTGGTCCCACTCTGGTCCAGAAGGACAGACATGACGCTCCGGTTCAAGTCGGGTCGTTTCAGCTCAGAGCACAGAGACGCAACATGGATCCAAACGTCCACCGACGAGTCGCTGTCCTCCAGGATCACATTCTCCAAAAGCCCTGAGAAGATGTTTTATGTTTTATGTTCAGTCAGGAGTCAGGTGCAGCTGTCAGTCATGGATGATTGTCTGCGTCATGACGCACCTCTGCTGATGAAACTGTCCAGGAGCTGCAGCGCTAGTGATCCATGATGAGGGTCAACCAACAGAGTGGAACATGCCCTGCCCACTGACAAGGTGGTCGACCAGTCCCTGGGCCGAGGCTCTATCAACAGCTGGAGGAGAGAGAGGCTGGGCGAGCAACACAGAACCCAAATAAAGTCGTCTGAGAGAGAGAGACAGAGAGTTAGACATTTGTCTTTCTACTCACTGTAGAAGTATATGTACATATTAAGTGGAAGTGCAACACACACACACACATACCAGCTGTGAGGTCCTTGCACTGGTGCATGAACTTAGCAGCGCCGTGGACGTGGCCTCTCCTGCACATGCTCAGCGCCGTCTTCCTGTTCAGCCCACAGGCCTCGTACACGGCGGTGGCCAACGCCAGACACAGGTCAGCCCCACTGGCATTTTCTAGGGCGTGTTTGACAAGGACGTCCCCCAGGTGTTCAGAGAAGCTGAGTCTGGGAAGAGAAAGACCTGAAACACCCGCAGAGACATATCTCCTTGTGATGAGTGGTTGACGGGCTCACTTGTTCTGGGTGATGGCGTGGGTGACGAGCTGCGAGGCACCATGACGCAGGGCAAAGAGGACGCAGTGTGTGGCGAGAGCAGCCGACAGCTGCACGCCCGGGGAGGCGGTGCTCAGCAGGGACTGGAAGAAGAGGAGGAGAGGGGGGACTGACCCTGCGGACACTGTGACACCTGACAGGAGAGAAAAGACAAGGAGACGTCCACTCACATCACATGACCATGCACATACAGTGGTTGTGTGGTTCAAAACACGACTGATAAAACGATGCTGTGGCATTGTTTACTCTGTGTGTTGACCTTTAAACATCTCCATGGTGTCCAGGTTCCTCAGGACTCCTTCAGGGGATCTGGCGGCAACGAGAGCAGCCTCCTCATACTGACCGGAGTCAAAGAGCACAGTGAACCTGAAGGAGCGGAGAGACGTTCAGAGAGAGTTCGGATAAACATTCCCACAGCCTCGTCCTTGAATGCAACACCTGTCCAGGTAATCTGCCAGGAGGTCGGACCGGTCCACTCCAGTCGGTTCCTCGCTCTCAAACATCTCTGGACTGAGGCTGCGTCCGTCATCTGTTACTGCAGAGCCATCGGTTCAGGATCAGAGCTGATAATTGAACTGAGCAGCTGTGTTGAATAAAACTTGAAACCAGAAACTGAGACATATTGCTGACTGATGTTACAAAGTGATAAGTGGAGACATTTTCTACAGAAACTACCAGTGGAGTCGCCCCCTGCTGGTCCTCACAGGCGATAACAGACCAGAGTCTACGTCCATTTTGGATTGACTCTACTCTGATCAACTTTAAATGTCTTTGAAGACATCAGTGTCTCACCGCTGCTCTGTCTGATGTTCTCCAGTGTAGAACCCAGGAGCTCCTCCAGAGGAACCAGCTCCTCCTGCTCCTCCCATTGAGACAGACGGTCACACACAAATCTGAGACGCTTGTGTCTGACACAGGAGAAAACAAACAATGTCCACATGAAACTTTCAAAAAAGATTCCATGAGAGCCAGAGACTTTTATGTTGTAGCTGGTTAAATATTCCTGAAACGCACTGACAGCAGTGGCTGTGGTGCGCTGGCTCTTACAGAACTTTCAGGTGACTGCTCTCTGTGCTCAGCTTTTCCCTGTGCTGCTCGGCCGTCTGCAGCGCCACATCCAGCTGAACTTTGACCTCCAGAGAGACACAGCGACTCTTCCTGTCCAGCAGAGCAGCTCTCCGGGCCTCGAGATGCCTCAGGTGCTCGTCCAGAGCCTCAGGATCCTCAGACTCAGCCACAGTCAAACCTGAGAGAATAAATGACTCACACTCTCAATACAGGGGACACAGACAACTTGGCAAAGTTCTTTGGAGTCTTTAGAGTACTTTTGTTTCTTTAAACTCAAGGCCTGTGTCAGTTAGCCATCACCTGCTGCTCTCACTATGACTCTTTCATCTACTGATGCTTTGACTCCCACAGTCAGGTGTAGTGATGTGTCAGAGGTACCTGGAATCCACGAGCTCTGTCCCTCACATGATTTCTGTCTCCTCCTCTCCTCTTGCAGGTTGGATGTCTCCCTCTGAAGATCAGAGATCCTGGACAGAAACAAATGGTTGTTCATGTACAACATGATGATTATTTCACTTGTCTGTCCCGTGACGAGAATGAAAGCATGAGCACTGCGATTCACACACAAACCTGACCCTGAGCTGCTCAGCTCTCCTCTGGCAGATGGCTAAGGATTTTGGAAGTGACTTTAACGAAGCAACAGTTCTCTGAGTTTTCCTGACTTCATCCTCCCTCCTCTTCATCTCACTGATGATGTCCTCATACTCGGTCTTTATGGTCAGCAGGAGTCTCTTATAGGTCGTCACTCGACCAATCACCTGTCCGAAAAAGTGACAGTGGAATGATGTCAACATTGCAGGATGGCAGCAAACACCAATACCAATTAATACTAAAAGTACATGTGTTATTTATATTTAAAAGAAAATTTTAGTTGACTATTGTCAGAATAGTCAACCGTTTTCTATCAATTATAAGTAGCAGAAAAATCTTATTTTAGTTTATTTATTGAAATTTAGATGTGTCCTAATGTTAGTGAAGGATTAGCTCACCATGATTAAACAATATAATATTATCAAATAGTAAAAAGACTGTCTTATGTTATATCAATAAACATCATAATGACTTTAAATCAATATATATATAAAAGTCTTAAATATATTCCATCACCTTGTTGAAGACAGAACGAGAGATGATGAAGCGCTGCTCCTCTTCCTCTCCTTGAAACTGAGCCAAACATTCATCTGAGTCTGAAGCCAGCGAGTCAAAAGTTAAAACTTCGAATTGTGATATTTTCTTGGAGCTTTTTGGCTCCGACATCTTTGCTATTTCATCTGTTTTATCTTTTCTTCCACTAAACGTCGAAACTCCTAGGCAGCCATGTTTGTAACGTTGCCATGGTTACCATAACAAACTACACCGACACCAAAATTATATTTAATTTTGGTGTCGGTGTAAATTATATTTAGATATATGTAAAAATGTGAGATCAAATCCGAACGCAAAGACGCGATAACAACATCAAATATAATGTTTAACTTTTAGACCAGGCGCAGAGAAGGACACCTACAGTCCGTGCAGACGCGGGCAGAAAACCCCGTGTCAGGCTGTGGAGGACCTCTTCTCATGCTCCGCCATTAGCCGTGCAGCTGCGGTAAGATGGAGCTCCGCATTAAACCGACAAATATCACGATTCTTCACCGTTTTCTGCCCCAAAGTTCCGAGTCCACATAGGAACTCTAACCTCTGGTCCTTGTCCCCCCGCAGGTGTCCGGCGCCACGATGCAGATTTTCGTCAAAACCCTCACGGGGAAGACCATCACCCTCGAGGTGGGTGAACCGGGCCGCGGCCGCGTCCCTCACTTCCCCGGAAACAGAAGATTTCATGTCGCTAACGCTCCAGCACGTTGTCCGAGTTTAAGATGAGTTAAAATATCAAGTTAAAAGTGAAGTTCAGTCACCAGTGCGCAATCCGCTGCTAACATGCTAATGTCGTTAGCTGTTCGAGAGAAGCTAAGTGGCTGAGCTAGCTACGGAGAAGCGTAAACACGTGTGAAGGGCTCAGTTTACGTCACTGATTCTCAATTCAGTTTTAAATTGATCTGAACTTCACGTTATGTAATCCTGAGTCCTCTGCTGGCCCCGAACTGAGTTTAAAATGACAGTTAAAGTGTACTTCGCCCATAGTTAAACTCGGCGTTACTATAGACTGTCATATGTATATACTGGCCTGTTCAGTCACTGTACGAGTGCATTTTCCCTTGTCACCTATTTCTTACCAATGTCTGAAAAATATTCTGTGTCCTCACAGGTTGAACCGTCAGATACTATTGAAAATGTAAAAGCCAAAATCCAGGACAAAGAGGGTGAGTCTAATTAAATGTGACACTTGAATGTGGTTTTATGGTTATTATAAATCTGCAGTGTCAGGAGCTGATCAAGAACTGATCAATTGATTCAATTCAATATTTGTCCCACAATGGGGAGATTTATTTTTTATGGCCACAGATTTGTTCACGGACATTTCAAAGTTCTGTCAATTTGTCCTTGACTTTAGTCACTCTAAATTCTTATTATAGCCATAATTTGTGTTTTTGAGGATTGAACAAGTCTATGATCATTTTAAAGCCTGTGATAGTCTAATTAATGAAATATTTTAGTGGATGTTTCTGGGTTTACAAATGTTAGAAGGAATATTCATAATTTGATGTGTGACCCACTTCTGTGCTGAAGCGTTCTGGGAGTTGTAGTTTGACCTTTCTCAGCTGGTTTGTGATGCTGTGGTGTCGATGTTAAAGTCTGCGTTGGTCCCTCCTGCAGGAATCCCTCCTGATCAGCAGAGGTTGATCTTCGCTGGAAAGCAGCTGGAGGACGGACGCACCCTGTCTGACTACAACATCCAGAAGGTGAGCTGAGGATCAAGAGAACTCAAACATTTAGTTAGTCCAGTCTGACTCAACATCCTTGATGTTGACTGATTCCAGGAGTCCACGCTTCACTTGGTGCTGAGGCTGCGAGGGGGTGCCAAGAAGAGGAAGAAGAAGTCCTACACCACCCCCAAGAAGAACAAGCACAAGAGGAAGAAGGTCAAGCTCGCTGTGCTCAAGTACTACAAGGTACGGACATTTAACTCAGGAGTTCAGCCTTAAGTCAACAGAACGACTATTGTCATACTTCGGATGAAACCTCCAGCTCTTTAACTATAGAACTTGTTTTCTACAGGTGGACGAAAACGGTAAAATCCACCGTCTGAGGCGCGAGTGTCCGGCCGACGAGTGCGGAGCAGGTGTGTTCATGGCCAGTCACTTTGACCGTCACTACTGCGGAAAGTGCTGCCTCACCTACTGCTTCAACAAACCCGAGGACAAGTAGACGGACTGAAGGCGTTAAACAATAAAGACAAATGTTTGACTAAAGATCAAAGACTGTTGTGTTTACTGACTGTTGAAAGTGGATCTGAATAATTCTGATAGTGTCAAAGCTTTAAAGTAACTGGTTAATATAAAGTATGGATCATTAAAGTTTTTCCTAAAGTTTCCACTGGAACACATCAACTTCAATTCACAATGAAGCTAAAACCAGAAGGTTTCTAATAAAGCTGCACAGATTGAGAACTTAAATTCTGGTAGTTTAGGAAAATTCTGTCCAGATAATTGGGACAACTTCAAATCAAGATTGAAATGACTTAAAACATCTACAGGAATGAAAGTGATATGGTTAAAAACCAAAACGTAAGACCTAATCGGTCATTTAATCAAATGACTAACCCACAAATGTAGTGTCTTCAGAAACTAATTTATGCACTAAAAATGGTATAAAATAAAACTGAAATACTTGAATTTCTCACATTCTACAAACTGAATCGGTTTTCTTTTTCCCAGACAGACACGAGTTCATGAAGTAGAAATCCTCTGTTAATGACAAGAAGCAGAAAGAACCAGAGTGATGCTAAGCGCTTGTGTACTAAAATAAGGTTATTTACTTATAAATCGTTACATTGGACAGACTGAATACAGAGTTTTCATTTCCTTGGTAAACTCATAAGGCACCGAACCAGATGCTGTACAAAACAACAGAGAGATGGACATATTAGAGATTATTCTATACTGGGGCCGCTCTTGCATATTGACTTTAATACATAGGAAACACTAAGTTACTGCTCTTTAATAGCCGCTGTGTGAACGTTAGCTTCTCACACACTGAACATGCACGGCGAGCAACACGCTCGTCAGCCTGCACAAGAGGCAAAACAACGCGTCAGGAAATCTTTTAAATCTCAAAGTTGGAAATGAGTTGGAAAGTAACCAGATGAACGTTGTCTTTTTAAGCTGCAGAAACAAATTGAGATCTACTTTGTTTTTTTAACAAGTTAAAAAAAAAAAGTTAGACTAAATGTGACGGGAAGTTAAACCTTTGAGGGGGGAGGTGATTGAGAAGAGCCAGGATACATCAGGTCACATTTCCTTCTCTATGTAAAACAGGCTAAACGTACCTTAACTAATGTACCGTGCTCTTGGAGAACTCTTGTACTGCAGTATTTCAATTGAACCAGATTTTTTTTTTTCAAGATCTGTTGGAAAACAAATTGAAACCATTGCGTAGCATTACTTCAGCTGACGCCTCTTTACGACTTAACCAGTAATCTCCTGACAGACGGACACAGAAACACAGACACAGAGAGACAGACAGAGACAGAAACAAAGACAGACACAGACAGGACGGGAGACGTATCCGCGGTGACTCCATCGTCTCCAGTCAACGTCTCTTGAGGAGTCGGATGGACGTCAACACCACTGCAGCACAGTGTTTTGTTTCTAAAATCTTCTTCTGAGGAGGCATCTAATGATAACATTTATTTACACGTTAAATTCACATATTATAATAGTACCTTATTTCTTTCATAATAAACTCTACTGTAAGAGCTGAGATATATTTCAATATGGCAGGAAAACTCAGTCCTGAAGAGAAAATTCAAACACAGTTAAAAAGGCATTTCCATGTTTGTTTGAAACAGGCAAATGAGGCGGAGGGTCCTTAAAAAAAAAAAAAAAAAAAAGAAAAAAAAACTGTCCTCCTTTCTCCTCTCCTCTCCACAAGGAGGCACCGTCAAAATTATTTAATCGTCTGTTTGGCTTTCACAGAAAGCGTCAAACTCGGCACAGGAAGAGGAAGAAGAGGAAGGACTCCACATCTGTTTCCAGCTGAAGGACTGAAGCAGGAGGAGGAGGAGGAGGAGGAGGCAAACAGTTCAGCCCTGAGAAGGGTCCTTTATTTTTAAATCTCCCAATGTCTCCTCCTCCTCCTCCTCGTCGTGATGAAGGGCGAGCCTGAGGCAGCTGGTCCGGTCTGATCCGGTCCAGGTCAGAATGAATCTGGCGGTGGAGTCGGAGCGAGGACGAGGTCAGATCTTGATGTCCTGAGACTCCACCATCTTGGCCAGCGTCTTCTTCACTCTGAGGATGGTGAGGCGGGAGGCGGGGTTATGAGCCCAGCACTCAGACATCAGCTTCAGCATGGCCCGAAGGCACTGCGGAACCACGACAGACACAGTCAGAGAAAACATACTGTGATGGTACCGCACTTTAGAAATGATCCTGACGAGACAGGAACTGAATATATTTAACATTCAACAAGTAAACCAGTGCGTGGGTTCTCACCTCGTCGCTGTTCCATCGGTTGGACACCGTTGGTCGTAGCCCTTTAACACACACAACCTCCAGCATGTCTTCATACGATGGGTCCGATGGAACCATTTCGTAGTACGGCAGCTGGTAGTCCTCCACAATCCCTGTACACAAACCTTTTTCAGAACTCCCGGAATAAATTGTGGAACAAAGTGGACAAAGTGCATGTGTGTGCACGTGTATACCTCCGGTAACGCAGCGTCGGGCCATCTCCCAGATGACGAGGCCGTAACTGTACATGTCGGCCATGATGTAGGCCTGGAAGTGGTTCTTGTTGAGGCTCTCGTCCAGGACCTCGGGAGCCATGTAGCGTCTCGTCCCCACACGGGTGCTTAGAGGGATGTCCACCTCATTGGTGTCGCTACGGCAACACAAACAATCAATTATGGAAACGTTAAAATTTGTCATCAATGACAGAAAACCCCCCGAAAACATTAATTTCTCAGACGGTTGACCAACCTGTTGAACTTGACAGCGAGTCCGAGGTCTGCGATGCAGCAGGTCCCGTTCTTCTTCATCAGGATGTTCTTGCTCTTCAAGTCTCGGTGGGCGATGGCCGGTTTACCCTGCGTGCCGTAGATCTCCGTGTGGAGGTGGCAGAGGCCGCAGGCGGCCGAGTACGCCAGCCGCAGAAGAGCCTGCGTGTCCAGCGTGGTCACCTTCAGGTAGTCGTACAGCGAGCCGCTCTCGTGGAAGTCGGTGATGAGGAAGAGCTGCGTGAAGGCGCCGGTTCCTTTGATGTCGGCTGCGATGAAGCCTTCATGGAAGGAGGGAATTCATTAGTTTGGACCTTTGGCCAACTACGAACTCCGTTCTGATCAAATCTGGTAACGGTTCTGACGTTTGTGGCTTTAAGGACATTATTCTTGTTTGTGAGTGTGACGTACCGAGGATGTTCTCGTGTCTCATCAGGACGGTCTGGTAGATCTCCGTCTCTCGGAACCAGCTGGCTTCCTCTCTGGTGAAAAAGACTTTGACGGCCACCTTCTCTCCTCGCCAGCGGCCCAGCCAAACCTCGCCGTACCGACCTTTGCCGATCTGACGCACCATCTGAATCTGCTTGGCGATAGTCCGCTGCACCTGAGGATGGGAGGAAAGAGGTTTGATTTACTTTTGTCATTTAGTCAGAAAAGACTGAGTGGCATCTGATGGTTAATGCCCTTCAAATAAATATTCAGCTGAAATTCTGAAACAAGCAGAAGCAGCAGTTTCCAGGAGAAACTCAACGTCTGCGTCATCAACAGTTTGATTGGGTTATAGATATAAACTGCGTCCTCTTGTGCACAGCAGTGCTGTGTTCCTACCAGCAGAGGGAGCCCGGAGCCGCTGCCAGAGCTCTGTGATTGGTGCAGCAGGTCTTTGAGGGACTCTCCTGCAGGGATGAACACTTCCTGTTCCAGATCATCATGACGCCGCTCACTCTGCCATTTATACCTGACACACACACAAATAAACCATATTAATCATTTGTGATATCACTGAAAATCTCAAACATGTTTCTAGCAGATTGACAGCATGAGAGTGAAGCCTCTGATCAGGGAGCAGAGGGGTAGGGGGGGTCTGACCTGTAGTAGCAGACCACAGTGACACAGATGAGTGTGCAGCAGCAGACCGTCATGGAGATGAGGAACGCCAGCCAGTGAGGGCTTCCTTCTAGAGGAGGAGAGAACAGGAGACTATGTGGTTAATGGGGGTCGACCTCCACCTGACAAACTCCTGAATCAGCTGATCAGAGCCAACGGTACCAGAGGGCGCCTGTGGGGGGAGGGTGGGCTGCAGGTCTCTGTTACAGAAGTCGGTGTTGCAGCACTCGATGGTCCTCCTGGTCGGAGTTTTGGGAGTGTCCTGTCAATCAAACCAATCATCCAATCAAACAGCAAATTCAAAATCAAACAATCACAATCAAAAGTCTCCGAAACAGTGTGTGTGTGTGTGTTTGTGTACCTTGCACTGAAAGTGTGAGCCTTCATACTTCATACAGCCTGAGGTGAGAATGGCCTCTCCATGCTCGTCCTCCTCAATGATGGCGAAACACTGACCGTTGGTCCTGAGGAGACGGACGCACGTGGTTACATTCATCATGTGTGGGGACAGAGAGTTGACCTGGTCCTGTCTGTCTCTACTCACTGGCAGGTGTTGTTCGTGGCGTCTTCAGGACAATGTCCGGAGCAGTAGCAGCTGAGGAACCGAGCAGCATCCTCTGGGGCGATGGTGGAGTCCTCCCCGGGCCGCCGAGCCTCTGGTTTCACTCCCGTCCCCTGCAGGACATGGTCAGGGTTCTGACCTGCAGCTGGACGGAGGAGAAGAAGATCAGAGATGAGTTTTTGATGGTTCTGCTTCTAATGTGTAAAGGGACAGCTGGTGAAACAGGGTGGAGGTCAAAGAGCACACGGTAGGTCATATTTATCAGTGACTCCTGCGGGAGGTGAAACATTCCTCCTCTATCAGTGGAGGAGGAGGAGGAGAGGTGATGAAACTCCATATAAGGACCAGGAGTTATTTATACTGAGCAGAAACAATGGGACAGTGCAGCTTGGTTCTGTTTCTGTTCCCACTGATGCTGCAAACTGAAATCCAGATAAATTCTCATTAGAAACAGCTTCAACTGAAACCAGAGTTTAAAACGAAGAAATCGGTGGATTTGTTACAGTTACAGCTCTTCTGGTTCAGGAAGCAGAGGATCATGGGTAATATTTCAGTGGGTGGGAAGACACTATCAGTTTTCATTCAGACACAGAGATCACCACTGGAGGCTGCAGGGGGCGCTGTTGATCAGTAACAGTGACTTAGTGTTGCTTTAAAGGATTATTGAATATTCATTTAATGTATACATCTAAAATTAAACACAAAAGTTTTTATATTGTCTGACCAACAAAGATATTTGAGACATAAATTTAAAAGCTGAATAAATGTTTAAACAGAGCAGGACAGGGAGGAGACATCTGTCCATCCCTCTGTTATCAGTCCACCTTTACTGACTCCTTCTCTTTATCTCTATTCCTCCTCTAATCCCTTGTTGTTTCTCCTCTCTCCATCCCATGTGCACCCCCTCCCTTCTCCTGATTTAAAGACTCGTCCTCATCGTTTCAGTTCTCCTCTCTTCAGAGTGAAAACACTGCGGTGTGCTGACGGGCGTGTTGTCATGTCTGGACTTGAGCTACGTACACTTAGACCTACACTTTCAGCTACCTCGTCGCCACAGCAACAGCCAGTCAGTCTGTCTCCTCGGGTCAGGTTTTAAAACATGCTTTAGTTTTCAAACTAACACGATGTGTGTCCTCTCTGGAGTTTCATCACACTAGTGATGACAGGACATCTCTCATTTTTGTAACATGCTGCATTTCAGATACTTTCAGTATATATATACACATTTTTAAATCAATTCACCATTAAAAACCTTCTCAGGTGGCCTCCTCATCCCGCCTTCCTCACCACCAGAGGCAGCTGGGATTGGCTCTGACGTTATGACTGACAGCGGCAAGGGAGGAGAGGGGGAGGGGGGTGTTGAGGCTGGAAATGGCTGCTGCTGTTTCTGTGTGTTCCATCCACATGTGTGCTTAATTGTGCCGGCAGTCACAGTGGAGACTGAGGTCTGGCAGAGAGCACGCTGGGTAATCAGACTCTCTCTGTGCGCTCTTAAAGTCACAGCGCTGCTTCACTTCTCCAGACTGTTTATTTACACGCGGCCTTACGAGCATCCACCAGCAGGAGCCGTCCGATGCTCTGATCAGCGGCCAAATGACCTTCAGCTCCTCTAAACGTCTGACCAGGAGCAGCGGACGCTCGGTTCAGGCTCATGTTCGCAGCTGGTGTGGTCTGAAGACACAACGTTAGGCGCTCCGCTCTCGTACAGAGAAACTTAACGACTGAGTTAAGTCAACAATGAGTCACTGTCTGCAAATATGCAGGGTAATAAAGCCGATGAAATGTCTTGTTGCTTTTCTTTTCACAAAGAAATTAGAACATCTGAAGATGTCTGCTTGGGTTTCATCATCACAGGACTTTATTATTCTGCTGATTACTCTGCTAATGTCTTTTTAAGCTTTGTCTACATAATGTCTGAAAAAGTGAAAATGCCTGTTTTCAACATGTCTGTGTTTCCTTTTGTCCAAGAGACAATTGTCATGAGAGAGATGCAACAAATCCTCAAATTCTACAAGTTGGAGCAAACAAAAATTAAAAATATACTTGTGTAAATGAGTTACTTTCAGTATCTGATTTATTCTCAATTTCCATCTGAGAAGAAACTTCTTCTAGATTATGTGGTGGAGTAAAAAGTACCACTTCAATAAAACTAAAGAGTTCAATGCCTGAGTGAATGTAATGTCACATTCCACCAATGGTAGAAAGGAATGTGGTCGAGCTGCTGCGAACAGCAGACCGGAGGGCCCTCGTTTCACCTCCTGCTGCGTGCCTGCTGCCGAGGGAGGTGAACTGTGCCTACAGGAGAGCAGAGTCGGACGTTATCTCAAAGTCACGGTTATCTCCTCCTCTGGGTCGCAAACATCTCAAGCACACACCCCGAGGCGATAAACCCACCCGTCTGGTACGTCATGCATGGTAAAACAAACAAGTGATGTGTAAATACTGTGTGACATTTGCTTTGAGTCTCAACTCTACATACGAGGTCACCACACCTTTGACTAGAACACACCAACTGTGCATGGTCCAGACAAAGAACTGACCGATTAAGACATTTAAAACCACAACCACTGTCTGTGACATGCCCCCCAGGGAGGACACATCTGTCTCATGTCGCCTGCAGCTGTTTTATACATCCCTTATTTATCACTGAGATGCACAACATTAATATATCCTTATGATCCAATGAATCAGATGAATTCATCGGCTGCCCTGCGACTCACATCTCTCGGGCCTGGAATAAAAATCAGAGTGAAATCTGCGCCCGTTGATCTTTACAGGCTGCGACAGGAAAAGTCCAGAGGTGAAATAAACAGTTTCAAAAGGCAAATATGTCTCCAGAGGGACTGAGGGATATTTCCGGAGAACAATGGCTGTTTGGATCATTTAGCGCCGCTGACAGCTCGTACAGTGCCATACAGGAAACGGTTAATGTGCAGAGAGGAAGTGAGAGCGGCAACAATCAGTTGAACAGCTTCCTGCAGGGAGAGGTGGTGGAGTTTGTAAAGGGCTGATACAGCCGCTGAGACTGGAAGCCTCTCATCTGATGCTGTTTACTGGGATTTCTCACTAAACCCTGTCCGTTTCACCATGAAACTAAATTACTGGCAGAACCAGGTATTTTCACAGTGATCACCAGCTGGTTCCTAACTGTGGACGATGAGTTTTTAACAGCCTGGTTCTCTGAAAACAGCTGCTGCTGCAGCCGAGGGATGGTGAACCTCAGCAGTGATGTTTTATCTGGACACATGGATGATGAGTTGAAAGTCACAGATTGCCAAGATCAGATTAAACGACTCATTCAAGAAGTCACAGCATAAAAAAACGGTGCTATGCAGATCTGTTCTCACTTCGTCCTACTGATGAGAAACTCTAATATGTGCTACTGTTGTTTTGGTGATGAAAGTAAAAGTAAGTAATACGACGTGTTGAACTAACCAACAAACAGGTGAAAACCTAAGCTCTCCATGCTGCTTCTTATCTGTGTGGTTGTTCTGTGCACTCAACGACCATGGAGATATTTCATGTCATACCCGTGATATAGTGTTTTCATTCATCATTCTACTACTTGCTATTGAGCAGATGACAGTCTGAATCTATCCTCTGCTCACATACACTGTTGTGGCAAATTCTGATGCAGCATCAACATTATGACGGAAAAATACAACAGCAGGCTCGAGCTTGTTGGGACGCACTGGTGATCTAGATGAATTTTATTCCTCAAATAGAATTGAAGCCAGAGTCAACAGACTGTGGGAAAATACTAGTGGGACAATGTGACTGAAGAGTTTCTCCCTTTCCTGCAGCGATAATGTGGGCAGCAAGTCTCAGATATCAAAATCACAGCAGAGACACGGGGCTGAGCTCCACCCTGCACTTATCAGGGCTCTGTGTTTGCAGATCAGTGACTGGCAGGTCAGAAGGTGACAGCTCGTGTTCAGAGCTTTTTATCAGCCACATTTGTTTTCCTGTTCAAACCCTGAACCTCCACAACACACTGACTGAGCTGAGCCACATATTCGGGACAGCACAGAAAACACCAGGGGGGTACACCATGTACCAGAGCTTTAATGGACCTCGGCAGCAGATAACAGACCTGCATTCAGTAGAAAGGCTCATTTTGATCCACTCTTGTTATCTTACACTTATTAACAACGTCTTCATTTGACAAATTTGGATTTCCTCCACTGAGGTTCAACAGCTCAGGATTTACTCTGGAATGTTGTGGAGTAGAAGTGTTAAGTACAGAAAGACCTTAAAAAGTCTTACATACTGTCCATTTGTACTTCAGTAAATGTACTCAGTGGAGCAGAGCCCCTGCAGCGTAAAGCTTTCTAAACACACGACTGGATCCATTTATCCTGGGGGAGTCGTCTCTGCTGTTTCTAAAGGGAGAGGCTCATTTCCAAAGTCTTTCCATTATCAGCCAATTGACACTTAATCACTGCTTGAACAAAAGGGCTCCAGATATACATCTGTGTGTACACGGGAAGGGGGAGCTGATTACAGAGCAGCAGGATAATGACTTTTTATGCTAATGTCAGTGTGTAAGTGCTGCTTATCTCTCTGAATACAAACTAAAAGGTTAATGAGTAACTCTGCAGACAAATGACTTGTGGTCGGACACAAAAACGAGTGGTGAGGGGGGAGATGTTAAAGAGAGAAAAAGAACAGTGACTTTGTGCAGAAGCATTTCACAGAAAATCTAAGTCACATCTGTTAAAACTTAAAAACTCCTTGTTGAGAAGACGAACAACAGGTGGGAGTTGAACGGCTGAAAGATCAGATTTTAAAATGTCCTACCATCAGCTCTGAGGGTCAGCAGGAGAGCAGACGTCATCACAGCCAAACAGAACGATAGGCCTGCCATTCTGCAGCAGCACTGGACTGACACCGAACCGGACCTGGGCCCAGACTGCTCCTCGCCCTGTGTTTGGGTAGCTTCCAATCAGCCGATCGCTGTGCTGGACTGAGAGCAGATGTCCCAGTCCTGAGGAAAACTCATCCACAGCAGAAACTGGGGAGAGGATCTGGAGATGACCTGAGGAGGCCTCGGAGAGAGGAGTGGTCGGCTGGAGGACAAGGGGGAGACGATACGAGGATGGGGCTGAGGTTTTATCACAATATCAAGTCCTCTTCTGTCTCACTGGCTCTTTGGGTCCAAAACCCTGGAAGAAAGAGGAAACAAGATTAAAACTGAGACAAGGTGAAGCGAGGCAGCAGCTGAGTGAATCAAAAGTGAGAGGATGAAGAAAAGAGAAAACTGTGATGATGACAAACTGAAGGCAGAAGGTCGGTGTGGTGTTTCGTGTGCCTTCACCCCCCCACCCTTTGTCTTCTCCATGCTGTGACCCGGTGAGCCCTGCTGTCTCCGACGGTCCAACTTGCTACCAAACTATTTGTCCAGTGGATGTTCTGCAATTACAGGCAGTGGACCTGCACAGCGCTAATAACGGCACGTCGCAATTAGTGAGAGCCAAGAAGGATTGGGCAGGGGGTGGGACAATGTGCAGCAGGCATCTGTCACTTTTCATTAGCCGGGGGGGGGCAAAGAGGTCCAACCTGTGACCCACTTTTCACACATCCCTGGCCAAGAAGGCAGGAAAAAAACAAAAAACAAAAGAAACACTGTACAGGCCAGATTGAGGGAGAACGTTTAAGAGTAAGAACTTCCAAACACTCATCACGTAAATATTAGTCATGAAGTCGTTTTCTCTCTGCCTGATAGCTGATCCATGAGTCAGACGGTTTATCAGATGTTAACGTGCTGAGACTGAATCCAGGGAAACCGGACTTCATCTCTTGGTGTTCTTGTGCTCCCAGCTGTTGAAATGAAAGTTGTTTCAGTCACCTGAGGCCAAGTGTAAACAATAGCTGTGTTTGGATCCATGAGGTCAAGAGTGAATGTTTGTTGAATGTCCTGGGAAAGAATGAAAGGACAACATTGAAGATGAGGGATAAGTGCTGTTACAGACCTAGTCCTATTGTGACGACGTGTCTTTCTGCTCTGATGTAAAAGTCCTTCTTTCTTCCTGTCATCGAAGGACTGTCACTTATTTTTCACTTGCAGGTAAACTGCTGACCAGCACTTACTTCATTCAGTCATATTCACAGACGTCTAACATCTTCTTTAAACACATTTTGAACACCATGTTTTTAGAAAGAGACTGAGACTCAATGCACCTCAAGATATTTCAAGACCTGCAGACACATTTTTAAACTGTGGAGTACAGAAGAATGTGTTTGAGAGATGGAGGGGAAATAAAGAGGATTAAGGTGTGTGTTCTGAGTAGGAAGTTAAAGAGTGAGTGTGTGTACTGTGATTCTGTATGTGTACACACTTGTCTGAGTTCTACTTCAATGTTTAGTTAACAAAAAGTAGAGAAATATTCATTTCGCTGCCACAACAAAACCTAACATTTGTTTTTTTTGGCTGTTCCCTCCATTTAGACACCGACAACAACAACAGTTCAGAAAGATAACGCACACAAAGACACATTCAGACAGACGGAAGGAGGGAGAGCAAGACCGGGCAGGCTCAGGAAGGGCCGTCTGTTGTGAGCCCCCACGACAGGAAGTATGTCTCCTCCCAGATACTTCACACATACACACACACACACACACCCAACACATCCACTTCCCACTAAACACACCAAGGTGAGATGACCACACACAGGCTGAAACAAAAACACGCATCCCCACACTGTAGACTGAGAGAGAAATAAAAGATCTTCACTATAAAAACCAGAGCCAGATTCTGTAAGAAGGTGTCAGGTAACTTTCACTCCTCCTTCTGCTGCACAGTCATGTTCAAACTCGTCTGAACCTTCAGTCTGCTCCTCAGTCAAACAACAAACTCCTTCTTCCCCTGGCAGACATTAACACAGAGCGATGAAGCCATGTATATGTACTGGCTGCTTTGAGTCAACCCTGTCCTCTCTCCTCAGAGCAAACCTATGTCCACTGGTCTGTCCCCTGGTCTCCCTCATTCTCTGTCTGTCTCCTGAGTTACCAGAGGTTAACGTAGCATAGCTGCTCCGGCTAGCTGGTCGTGACA
Organism: Pseudorhombus dupliciocellatus; assembly: GCA_016785235.1. Classification (NCBI taxonomy): domain Eukaryota; kingdom Metazoa; phylum Chordata; class Actinopteri; order Pleuronectiformes; family Paralichthyidae; genus Pseudorhombus; species Pseudorhombus dupliciocellatus. Next base: position 1,526,157 of record JAFBJW010000126.1, on the reverse strand, counting down.
TCAAGAGTCTTGGAGGAGGAACATTCAGCGTGACAGGAATGAAAGGAGGTATTGTTGGTGGTCCCACCTGTACAGAATAAACGGCCCTTATAGGGAACCGCTGAGCCATAGCAGGCCAGCCTCCCCCCAACAGGGGAAGGAATTTGAGGTCACACCTCTCCAGGGATGTTGGGAAATCTGGTGGGATTGAAACCAAAGCAGAGGGTTTAGGCTCGTAGAAGAAACCAAGCTTGTGTAAGGGTTTCAGTGAAGACGTCTGCTTCTGGGAATATTAGCTTTTCATTTGGCTGGAGAAGTAAGCGGCGATAAAAACTATCATGTAAAATGATATAACTCTGAGTTCAATAAAGAAAACGCACCAAGTTACGCCGTGATGACTTTTATTATTACTACAATAAGTCTCCATTTTAACTTGTGGATTAGGGCACAGCTTGTTTTGCAGTTCAGGAGTCATTACAGCTGCACTGAGAACTGTTAAAATGCTGTAAAGTGACTCTTGACTGAGGAGAACCATGAGGAGGTGCAGGTTATTAATGATCCATTCTCAATACATTCCCCATCGCCTCTCCCTCTGGACAGCCAGCAGCGGCAGGGTCAGACATCAATAATCTGGCCTAAATGTGTCTCCTCTTCCTGCTCTGGAAGAACAGCGACAGACTAAATAAACGATGCAGAGTTCTGATTGGAGGAGCTGCGGGGCAGAAAGCTCCTGAGCTCCATAAATAAACGTAGTAATGAGACAGATTGAGATCAGTGCTGGTGCAGAATATGGGATGCACTATTTGTGTTTCTTTTTTTTTCCTAACGTGTTTTATAATTTATCTGTGCAGTCATCAAGATATCCAAGTCATCACCACATCATTTGACTGATTCATTATTTAGTGTTCAAATTGACATCGATGAAACCTAAATCTAAAATCCAAAGACATTCTGTTCATGGTAACTTAGAACATAATGGCTCACATTTCAGAAGCTGAAATTTTTTTTATTAAAATTATAATTAAAAATAAATAAATTAGCTTGTCACCTGGAGTCTGATGACCTGTTCCCAAAGATTAATTCAATTTTGCTGTGATGGCTGATGCACGTTATTGGACTCCTAGTTGTGAGAAATATCTTTGGAACTTTTCTTTGCTGGATCAGATTTCCTCTTTTCCTGTCTGATTCTTCACCTTTAGCTCCCTCCCTTCTTCATTTCTCCATCATGATCTTTTAGCCTCATCTTTCCTCCCTCACTCACCATTGTCTCTCTCCCTCCCCACTCCAGGTTTCCATCTTCCTTATTTCTCTTCCCCTCTCCTCCTCCTCTTCCCTTCCTGCTACTTTTCATTTCTCCTCTTCTTTCCCTTTCCATCCTCTTTCCCTCCCTCCATCTTGGCCCCATTCCCCATCCCCTCCAGGGGCCCCTCCTTGCAGGCAGGCCTCTGGGTGCTGCAGCAGCTTCCCGATGGTGTCGGCGCCCTGCCCGACATGCCTTTCAGGGCCTGGGAGACTGCAGGCCAGACTTTCTGGCTCCACTGCCATTGTTTGCTTGGCTGCTCTGCGCCTCATCCCCAGCGATGGATTAGCATAAGAATACCCAGAATACTCAGAGCTACGATGAGCATATATTAAAGTGTTGAATTAAGATGTTTCTCCAAACTGATTATTAACAAAGATATCAGCTAATAAGGAAATTCATATTTTAAATCAAAATGACAAACTAAGATGTACTACAGGATGTTAAGTTCAAAATGTATCTATGACAGTTTTGGTAAATTACTTTACACCTACTTCCTGTTTCTACCACATGATCCGTGTACGTGACCAGTCATGTGACGTGTATTTTTAGGCGATGGTATAAACGAGGATCCTCACAGAGTCACAGTTGAAACTCTATTGGAGCCTCAGTGTAGTGAGCTCAAAACCTTGAGTTAGATGTAATTTGTTTATCTCTTTGTGTGTGTGTGTGTGTGTGTGTGTGTGGACAGAGATGAGGTCTAATTTCATTAGAGGTTGGCTGGAGAATTGAGCAGCTGCAGCTACAAACTGGAAGATTTACTTCATCAATTCCTCTTCTCTTCATCTATTGCGTTAGAGCCGCACAGATTACCCAGCATCCACAGGGGTGCCACAGGTCCAAGGCCTGACCTGTACATTAATGACATACAGTCTTTACTACTTTACACCAACATGAACTAATCACTGACTGAAGAAGCCATTAATACCGACTCCGATGCTGTCAGACTTTTCCGCCGACCCGCAGCCTCTCGGTGCACAGTCAGACATCGAGTCTGGTCACAGAGTAATAAAAGTAATAAAGCAGCACGATGTGGTTCAGACCCTGAAGGTGTTTTTAATCACTCTAATCACCATAGAAACAGGCCTATCCATCACCGGCACAGTGTCGCCTTAGTCCCGCATCTGAGTCATAAAACAAAACACTCAGACCATAAAAATAACATTATGATTATAAATCACAATGATGACGGAGTGGATGTTCCCAGCACCGTCCTCCCAGTTAAACCAGTTAGCTGCAGCTGAAAAACAAAGTCCCCTTTGCATCAACAAATGTACTGCTGCAATAAAAAAAAAAACCTTTTCATAAGTAATTTTTACTTGTCGTTCTCTATAATAAAGCTCATGGTTAAGCTGTACAAAAATACTGAATCCCTGCTGCAGTCTCAGGAGGGTTTGATCTGATAACATCTTGAGAGTAATTGCAATTAAAAAAAAGTAATATAAATATAGGTTGATGTTATGGAGTCTGAAATCTTAAGCTATTGGAATCTGCCTCGATGAGGAAGACATGATCAAAATGAAATTAAGAGTAAAATATACAAAAACAAGGAGAAAATGAGCATTGCTTTAAGCTGAAAATATTTTCTTTGTATCATCATCAATTTATCTGTAGTGAATTTTGTGATTTATGATTCACACAATAAAACAACTGATCTTTGCTGCTCATTAAAACCAGCCCTCTTCCAGTGTAATGATGACTGTGAGACCAGAAACGGAAACACTGTCCTCGCTGTGTTCGATTCTCCACCCTCAGTCAATTCTAACCAACTTCTTCACAAACTGAAACGGAGGTCGCGACAGCCAATCAGACGTTGACATACAAAGTTTCAAACACCATTTTCTGCCTCAGCTGCTACTTCACTGGTCTGATCCCAGTATGAAGAAGTGGAAACTGGGAAACACTGGAGCTCTGACAACTTTCCAGAGACATAAAATAATGAATCTCAAATATAACTGTAATTGTAGCAGACAGAATATTGGTGCTGTGAGAGTGTATGTATATGTGTGTGTGGTCTGAGGCTGTACTCCGTGACGGGAGGCCGATGGTTTCATCCACCATGTTGCCTTGGAAACAACAGCCAGGCCACAGAGCCACGCACATACCACACACCAGCAGAGGTGGTCCTGCATGTTTGTCGGAGAACATCTTTTCATGAGAATTAACAAGAGCGGAAGCATTAAGTTACGTACGAACAAATAAAGGCAAATTAAGGAGGTCACACTCTGATGTTGGTTCGTCATCCCAGATAATGGATTCACAACTTTTAAACGTGACACTGGTCACAAGCCTGGTTTCCCTGTGCAGACACATGATCAGGAGACGTGAGGCTCACCACACTGAGTCGTAAACCAGTCACAGGAGTGTCTGAGGAATTTATGATCCAACTACAAAGTTTCTGATAAACAGCAGTGAGACCCTGTCACTCAATGAGCTGCAGTAAAGATAACATCAACTCCAAATCACTCAAATGTTCACGTTTATGTCCACTCATTAATCACGTCAGAGGAGGACAGTGTCACTCATCCGTTCATCACCACATTGTAAGAGTCCATATTTGCATCCCATAGTGTGATGAATATACAAACAAATTATTTCAACGTCAGCTTAAAAACCTCAGAAGGAAAGTTTGCGCTTCAACAGAAAATTGAATAAGTGACAAAAAACATCTGCATTGTTTTTTATTTTCCTTGTAGAGTCTGTTGCTAAGAACATACTGACAGGTCACCAGGTTGTACTTTAAGCCGAGCCAGGCTGGGCCGGCGTGATCTGAGTCAAACTGCTGCAAGTGAGGGAAGTGTGCTGGGCGGCGTGAGGGCAGGGGGGCGGGACCGCTGAAGGACATATGGGAGTGATTTTGTGCTGCAGACTGGACGGCTCTGTTTGAAACAAAGGCACCAATCCGCCTCATTTCAACATACGTACAGTCACGTACGCACAGAAAACCCCTCTGGTACGTCAAAGTGCTCAGGAAATAACAGACTCCATCATGGCTGATAGACATGGCTTGCATTATTATCTTAAGATTCAAGCCTTATGAAAACAAGAGCAGCTCATCCACAAAGTCTTTACACAATAAAGACACAGCAAGACCAGAAACGTTTAGACTTAAGACAAAACAGAAATGGTCAGTTTCTGAACCTTTTCTTGAATCTGATCAAGTTTGAGATCAGAGATCATGAAATTAAATCACTGATTATGGGACATGTGAAGAAATTAAAAGAATCCATCTACATATCTGTAGAGTATCTTTCTGTGAATCAAATTATTTATTTCCGCCCCCTTCAGACACAACGTCCAACACACGTTTATGTTAAACACTCAACCCATAACACACACAATTACACACACTCTCTTTGACTCTACAAAGCATTAACACAACCCCCCCGTGTAATCAGTGCTCTTCCTGCTCCCTTGCACAGAGGTTATCAATCAAACCAGACGACAACTCAAATGACCCAATCAGAGCCTGCAATTGAAAGTCAGTAAGCCCCCTGATTGGCCCACGCCGCCATGGGTTCAGCTCAGGGGGTCGAAGGTTAATCTCCTCAAACACAGGGGAGGTGGATGGAAGGAGTTTTGGATAATACAGTTAGTACGGAGTGATCACCGGATCCTGGGCACAACAAGTAATGTTTATGTTTTCCCTCCCAGTGTGAGTGTGTATGTGTGCGATTGTGAGTGTGACAAAGCAAGAAAGAGGGAAACCCAAAAGGAGCAGCAAGCCAACCAGTAATGTTTTTCATGAGACCACAATAAACATCCTGCAGACGTTACACTGGCTGGAGGGGGAACTGAGCGTGTGTGTGTGTGTGTGTGCCTTTCCATACCTGAATGGTGGCTCCATGGTTGAACAGCATGTGTGTTCGTGCATAGCTCCATGGGAAATGTAGACTTGAAGTAGAGGAGGCCAGTTAGATTTAGGACAACATCACGACCACCAACCTGAAACAGACACCAGGAAGAAACAAAGAAGTAAGAATCAATGATCATCAGATAAATAAAATCCATCCAGTACCAACTAATAATCTTTCAGGTCTAACCTGGAACATTTCCATGAGTCTGTATCTGAGGTGGTGTCTGCACCACTTTCAACACCAACTGAAATACTGGTTCTGAATTTTTCTGAAACAGTGTCAGATTTTCACACTGACACCGAGTGAAGCGCAGCTACCTCTACTGCCCACAGGTAAAAATATATTAAAAAACAAACAATGGACTGGCTGCACCTCTGGATAATAAATATATATACTATGTTTACCTATTTGCCTCACACAGTGAGGTGGTGACTCAAAAGACTGTTTTATTATAACATGAGTCATGCGACAGGCACATTTATGGCTCAACTGAGAGTTCTGAAAAACACTTGAGTCTTTACATGAAACCACTATAAGACACTTGATATCCAATGGAGTGTCAGTACGGGGGAACACCAGTAAGAGCCATGGGATCCTTGATTTACCCTAACCCCCCCCATGGATCATTGGAACAGTCTTAAAATCCCTGATGTGCCCTCAGTGTGTCTGGACACGAGTCTGCGCCGTCATTAGATCAGGGTGCAACTGGCTTGTTGTTGTTTGTTCAGAGATAAGTGGAGCAGTGTGGCTGACAGTCGGCGTGTCCTCCTTATCCTCGCCAATACAGAAACCTTTTTATTTGACGACACAGAGCTCCTCAGACGAGGCTTTATTTAGTCAGGGAGGCAGATGTCAGGAGAGTTAGTTAATATTCAGTCAGAGAGCCGGCCACTTGAGAGTCTGAGACACTGAGCAGGAAGCAGCTCACACACCTGCAGATAAAATAAAATAATAAATAAACCTAATACCTAAAAAAATAATTATACTACATCACAAAACTTCTACATCCACAGACACTGCACAACCATGAGCCAGGTAAACTCAGTCTGTGCTGTTGATGATGCTGCAGCAAAGATAATTGAATGAAAGAAGGGTTCATCCTATGGAGAGAAGAGATATTCAGATGCAAAATGTAAAAAAGATTAGAAGAAGAAGATTACCAATAAAATGTGGAGGAAATCGGTGTTGAGGTCTAAGATCAGAGCCGGCAGTGAGCAGAGAAGGAGTGGCTTCAAACAACACCACCCTGCTGCTGCCAAAACTAACACTCAGCTGGAGAATGTACTTAAGACAGTGTGGAAAAGAGTGCTGATGAGCTGACAGACAGCTCCACAGAGCGTGTGTGTGTGTGTGAGAGAGTGTTTTCAGCTCCACCCCAGGGGTTTGAAAAAAAAAAAATAAAAATACAGTAGGGATTCAGTCGCTGATTTATTATAGAACAGACGAGGAGAAAATAGATGTCCGAAGACGGGGGCTGAGAGCGGTCACGAGGTTGGCAAAAAAACAGCTGTCGCCTCTGCAGACACACACACGCACAAAGAAGCGCTCTTCATTTATGGACAAAGTGACGGTGCCAAGAAAAAGAGACAGACGGAAGGAAAAACAGATTCTGCTCTCCCACACACTAGGATGAACTGAAGTGAAACAGCTCTGCTCTTTATTCAACTATTTTTATGCAAACTGTGATGAATATAAACAAGTGATTGGAAACAGAGAACAACTTCATACATTTGGTTTATTTTCTTTATATTTAGAGCTATTTGCAAAAATGTTTAAGGGCAAACTGCAAAATATCAAACCTCAATAATATTTAGTCATCAGGGTTTTCTAACAACACGGTCAGATACATATTAGTGTGAGGAGATATTTTCTCCTTAACCCACATCGGTCTGGTTCTACTTCAACCAAACAGAGGTAAGTTTTATGATCTAAATCTGGAGTCACTGAGGTTCATAGATCATTTTCTGTCATTTGTCTGGTCAATAAGTGGTAAACTGAGCCAAGCGTCACACCAACACACAATTGGTTCAAGGGTGTCAACTGTGTAACTCGCTGAGGGAAAAACTTCTGTCATTACTTTTCAGTGCATCACATACTTCATTTTTTCTACTCCAAAACAGAAAATGCTGGAATCAAAGTTGGCCGGGGGCAGAGATGATGATGAAGATGACGCATCACTGATTTCACAGACATAATCTGCACAACAGTCCAGCTTCAGTGGAAGCTGCAGCCATGCCGCTCTGGGCTGCTAATACCCGCAAACAGATGACCAGTCTATTTAAAGGAAAAGCAACAGTGGGAGAGAGACGCAGGGAAACAGGAAGCGGAGGGGAAAATCAATATGAGACAGACGACGCCTTCACTGCAGATTTTCTGCTTGTTCACGCTCATTGCTCATTTCTCTACTTCAACCTTTTCAAAAAGCTCCCAGAACTCAATGATACACCAGCTAATATCTGACTGAACTCAGAGGTGTAGCCATTTCAATCATTAGTTTTGCAGCGTGTGGAAACACTCACGTCTGAAAAACGGAGGAAGCCCGTGATAAAAATGAAATTCCTGTGTTGTGAGCGGTGTCAGACGAAGGTGTGAAACCATAACATGCAGAGAAAGCTGTGAAACCAGTCCTCACGTAAGAGGCAGGCGGAGGTATGCAGCCTGTGATGACACATAAACACAAGCAGAGCTGCAGAATTTAAAAACACCAGCTCATATTCTCCAGCTTGTTCAAACATGACAGTTCATCAGCAGCAATAAAATATTGAGGAGCAGAAACTGAGGCACAAACCAACAACGGTCCACAAAAATTGAGCTCATGAACAGGAAGAGGTGGATTATTGTTTATCGCCCATTCTAAAACGTGCGTCTCTCTCGGACCACTGACAAGTCACCAGAACATCTTCACTCTTGATTTGTTTATCTTACTATCTTGTGATGCTTGTTTAAATTTTCATCAAACTGTGATAAACACGAGCAGCAAAAGGTCATTCATTTCTTAGAGCTGCGATGAGAATTGCTTCAGCTACAATTATTTTTCGTGATAGATTATTTGTGCATGAACGTCGACTGTTTTCTATGCCTATGTAAAAAATTACTTAATATGCAGCCCTATTCCACTCATCACCTCCAGAAGGGTCCATGCTATTAACAGCTTTTCAGAAAACCACATCTGCTTTTATCCCTTCACTCCAAACTGCAGTAAAACATTTGTCCTTCTGACCCAAAGAACCAGCACACTGGTTTATTTCCTCCCCCGCTTCACTGTTTTCTCAGTCTAATAATAGCTATGTGTTGCCAGGAAACATCTGAACACTAGCATCGTTTTATTATCTCTTGCTAAAAGGACGGGGTGCAAGGAGAGCTGGGCGCCGGCAGGAAGTGAAGCAAAGCATTCAGATCTCGATCGTAGCGGTTGAAGTCGACAGCTTTCATAATACCAACAGCAGAGAGATGAGGGAAGAGTGTGGAGGTTGGGAGGAGAGACTAATGCCATCAAAGTCAACCAGCAGCCAGAGCTAATTGAAATTAAAGACCAGAAAGGGGGGGCAGCGCGGCATTCACTGGAGCTTGGGCGGGGAAGGAAAACTCAGCAGTGAGGTTTGTGTGTTGGGCTGTTTCCTCATGGCTACAATCGGCAAGAAGGCCAAGAAAATAAAACCACTGCCTGCTGCCAGAGTTTGGCCAGAGAAACATTCACCAGACTCCAAATGAAGAAAGAGATCACCGGGACAAAAACTGTGCTGTTGATTATCTTCAATATTTAAATAAGCATGTTGATTATCCTATTTAATTTCTGTAGGAAAAAAAGAACTGAGACAAGATGACTGGACTCTCAGTATATTTGTTCAGTCTAAAATGTAAAAGTTTAACAATCCCTGCAGCTCCAATTTATACTGACCACATTTTATATGATATATGTATTTGACTTTCAAATAACATTTCAACCTAAACCACAAATGAGGCCACACCTAGCAAAGATTTCCTAAGTTAACCAAAGAAAGGACAAAGGAGACGTCTTTACTCCGGCTCACTGTGGAGTCGATCAGACGCTCTAATCCAGGTAGGTGGAGGAGGTGACTGTGTTACCAGCGTTTCTGACAGGGGGTCAGGACAGTGGGGTCATGGGGCCAGGGGCCACCGCCACTTCAGAGGGATCACTGCACCTAATGGGCAGGATTACTGAGAGAGGAAAAGCAAATCTCCCTCAAGAATGAAGAAGCAACTCAACTAGACGTGCACGTGGTGCTCTGGTTCAGTCTGAATCTTCCTGCTGTCTGGAAACTAAACCAGTTACTTAAACAGGGGCTGTGTCTGTCCTCCTCATGACAAAGACATTATTGGTTTGATACTGAAAAACCTTCATACAGGAGGGATTTTGTAAATGGAACAATCACATTATCAGCTTTTTTTTTTTAGATCAGGAAGGTTTCCACATATTAAAGAAGTCAAAATATGAGATAAGAGGATTTGGTCATCTGCTCTTAACAATGAATCCATGGGAAGTTTAAACCACAACACATGAAGAGAAGCCACAGAGAGTTATGGCTCACAAGAGGGACTGCAGCTAATAGATTATATTATCACATGAATATAAAAGAATAAAGAAAATATTGTTTTTAAATGAAATTTATATATACATGATACCAAACAGCTAATAAATCAATGGACACTATTTAGCGTGTCAGTTGTAAATATAACTAGCAGAATCATGAATGTGAGATGGAGTCAAGTGGAAACCAAGCTGGAGTCACTTCCTGCAGTGAATCAATGTTCAGTGACGAGCGTTGTGACGGAACAGGAACATTGTTGTGAGCTCTATATAAAAATCTGACTCGGTCCCTCTGAGCACTCAGATGTTTGAACTCTTGAGGAATGCAGTTGTCTTCCCTGCTGTCACATGACCACACACACACCAAAAAACCCACACAATCCACAAATAATCTCATTTTCGCAGCGGGTGAAAAAAAGAGTCAGGTTTGACTTAAAATAGAGGCAACCACAGCGGGCAGCAGAGCAGAGGCTTTTCTGTCAGAGCCAGCAGGAACATTCTGCTGCCGCTGTGGTCGAGGCAATCTGAATTATTCACTGAGATGGGCTGAGTGTATTTAAGGCAGAGATCAATACCATTAAAGCACGACTGGAGCCGCTAGAGACATGGACGCCAGTCGACCTTCAGCTGAAGTCAGGGCAGAGGAGTGAGCATGGCACAGAGATCTGTTTGTTAGACGCAAAGACTGGTCGGAAAATACTAAGAGTGTCTTGATCAAAATGTGAGCCCCAATAATTTAATAATTTAACAATTTAATTAATATATGTTGTAGAATTAAAGATGATTATTGGAATAACAAATTGGGGCTGAAACAGAAATAATTTGTATTGCTCATTGTGTATTCTTCTGTAGTTTTAGTCCACAGCTGTTTTCAGATATACAAGAAACAAAACAAGTGTAAAGATGCAGTAAGTGACAGGAGTTGATTATTTACTCATATTTTCCTCTGAGGAATTTAGTTCCATGACGATAAAGGTGAGTTGTAGCTCTAAGAACTTAAAATAATGGCTTGAATGTATTTGACCCAGTGAGTGAACCCAAGAATCTTTCAGTAGCACTGAGACAAATCTAACCCCAAGATGACAAACTACCGAAGCTACAAGTGTCTACACCGTCACAACCAGCAGCACGGGAGCCGCCCGCTGCCTGGACCTCTTCGTTCAGACACATTCACTGATTTCTGGGTCCAGATCTGATCCTCAGCTCTGGTCATCTGGACAAAACAGTCTTCCTGAAGCAGTTTCACCTTTGCCACACATCCAGGAGAATGAATGCACATGGTGCAGGATATAAAATATCTCTACAGGGAAGGGGGGGTGAAGAAGGTGAAGAATCATCCCTCTGTGCGCTCAGCTCTCATTTACTGCCTTTATTTATCTGCTCTGCTGCAGCAAGAGGCCGGACCTACGATGGAGGAGGAGGAGGGAGGAGAGGGGTGGATTGCATGTTTTCCTCCTCGGCTCAGCCACTCTGTCTCCAGGCCGCCGAGGGGGGGGGCGAGGCAGACAGAGGAGAGCACTGGAGATGTGAAACCTGATCTCCCTCCCTTGCTCCATCCCTCCTCCACCTCCACCACTGCCACCTCGCCAGAGCCTCGAGACTCCCTGAGTAATCTGATCCTCAGCCGCCAAGACTGGGAACACACTCCAAGAGAGAGCGAGAGGTGGAGGAGGGAAAAATAAAGAGGAAGAAATGGAGGAGGGGAAAAAAGAGGAGAGAGGGATAGAAATAGAGCAGAGGAAAGAGAGAGAGAGAGATCTCAAAGCTCAGACTCCAAGACTGGAAAGAGTCCCAGGAGAGAGAAACTGAGAAGAGGTAGAGCGGGCAGAGGAGGGAGAGACTCAAAAGAGGAATAGAGAGAAGTGGGGGGGGACAGGGATGGAAAAGGAGGAGAGGAAAAAGAAAGGTTTTACAAGTCAGACAAGAAAAGAAGCATCACTGTTTGAAAACAGACTCTAGAAAACTACCCACAAAATTCAAAGAAATTATCCCACATAGAGAACAAAGAACTTAATAAACCACATACACAACATGTGAGGTGTCTGCTCGACTGCCTTGCTCAAGAAAACACATCAGGTAAGAGCACAGGAACGAGCCAACAGGACGACTTCTGAAAAAGTTGACAAAGAAAATTCTCAAGGAGGCTTTGACAGAACAAACATCAAATATTTTGTAAATCTTCTCAATCATCTTCTCAATTCATTGTTTAGTTCATCCATATATTTTTAGATTCCCCGTTTTGCTCAACAGAGAGAACGAGGAAATCTTCAAATGTCAGAGGCTGAAAACATTGTTTATGTGGACAGATCAATGAATCAACAGCCACTGTGGTTTAGAATAGGATACAATATAACGTTTTTATTCCTCCTCCATGGGGGAAACACACATTTACAGCAGCTCAGTGAAAGAAGAAGTAAGTTTAAGTAAGATTTAAAACAAAAAAACAGTAAGGATAAAAAAAAAAAAACTCTTGAAATGGACATCAGAACTGGAACCTGCAGCCTTCAGCCCAGCGCTACATGGTGGTTTTACGACTCCAGGCCCTGGACTCAGCGACAACAACATCTGACTCTGAGTTAAAGCCACTGGCTGATAATGGATTTTTCCTAAAAGCAGTGCGACACCACCAGACTCCAGACTTTTCCTGGACGCTAGTCTGGTCGCAGTACAGAGGTCAGGGCTGAACCAGCTCTGGTGTCAGTCCATAAGAATAGATCTGCAGCTACAGAACACAACACCCCAGACTTATCACTGAATGATACACAATCAGTGGACAAAGAGATGAAACAGGTGACAGGCTGTCTGACATCAGCTTTTAACCCTTGTCCGTCTCTGAGAACACATTTATCTCCTGGTTTGCCTGAGAAGAGCTTCCACGCTGGCTCCACAAACACAACAAGCGACAACAGAGAGGAAACTACATTAACTCTGAGGTCAGACTACATCTGCAAAATAAAAAAATCTCAACTTTTCCTGCCTAACATCAAAGAAGATAGAAAATGTTTAATCGTCAGTTTGATGGGAACATGACATTTAAAGAAATTGGGATTTGTGATCGAGCCACGTCCAAAACGTGTAAATGGAGAATCAGGACAACATGTCTCAGATGAAGGGATAATGAAAATTAACCACACTTGCTGATGTCGAGCAAAAAATGAAACGTGTGTGATGACAGAAAAGAGGCGATGAGTTCACGGTATCAGTTTATGTTTTGTCCCGTTCTGCTCTCTCTCCCTCTTGTTGTGGTCTGACTGTCTGTCAGTCCGTTATTTCAGTAACAGATCCTGGGCTTGGCTGTGGAATGTACAGCTGTCTGGCATATGGATAATACTAGATTTTAATTTCTAACACCCCACCCTCCTCTCGCTCTCCCTCAAGAGGGGAGGGAGGAAGTGAGAAAGAGGGGGAGGTCAGGGCGGACTGCAAAGACAGAGGAGAATCTCCTGTGTCTGTTCATGCGTCAGGTGTGAACAGGTCGGATCCCAGTCAGCCACTTGACTCTGAATCACTTGAGGTGGATTTTGACGTCAGGTGTGAACAAGCTCAGGCTCAAGCTGTCTGAGCATTTCTGTGACGATTCAAACCAACAATTCTTTGTTCACACTCCACATGGTGACTGGTCAGTGTGTGTGTGTGGGGGTGGGGGGCTTCTCCCTTTATTTCTTACACAACTGTTTCTGACAAATTTCATGTGAAAGCAGAAACTGTCAATGGTGTTTGTTTTGTTGAACTTTGGTCCGTTTGCCTGCGTTGACTGTGAGTGTCTGAATGTCTGCGTTAATAGCTTCAGAATGAATCCACATTCAGGGGATTTACACTTGACCCTAGGTTTTTGGTCCACGTCTAATCCTCACATTTAAAATAAATATATATTCACATCATATAATATCTTCCATATTCTGTTTGTGTTCTAACTGATGAGACTGTTGTCAAATTTAGAATTGATTCTGGTTTATTGACCTCTAGCTCAGAGCATTAGAATATTCTCTAGAAATTACAACACTGTTAGAAGTACAAAAGTATCAGTATGAGGAAATATACAGACCCACACACACACACACACGCACGCATGCACGCGCACGCACACACACCGCAATGACTGATCATGTCAGGTGGATCTACAGACTGAGCGTCCGTGTTAATGCAGCTCAATCACAATTCAAAATAAAGATTGCTTACGTTCAGGAGGCAAACACAGCTGCAGCAGCTGTCACCCAGTCATGCACACATGTTCAGTTTACTTTTGCTTTGTCATCCTCAACCTCATCAATTTCTGCATCAACAGAAGAGGAAAATTTCCACATTTTTTTTGGAAATCTAAGCAGCTGCTTTAGAAGCTTGAAATTATTATAGTTATCATTATATTATATGATTATCCATTATTTTAACAGATAAAAATATAGATTACATAATTGCAAGAAAAACTGTTATTAATATATGAATTATTTGTATTGTAAAGATCTTATTCATCCAATTTCTGGCCTCTGTGATTCAAACGGTGACTGAAGCTGCATCATTAATGTACTGAATAGTTCTGTGTATTGAAGTTGAAGGTATGAGTAACAGTATCTCCCGTACTTTCTCAATTAAGTACATTTACTTCATTTCTAAGTAAGTACTTTCCTCTAGGTGAGAGAGGAACACAATCACCATGGCAACAAATCCAAGTGAGAAAAATAAGGTTTGAGAACAACAACATCAAAGACCAGATTTAAACTGGGTTAAGTGATTTCATGACTAAGTTACCCCACAATGCTAACCAGCTAACTCAACAATAACAACAACAACCAACTCACAAAACACCAGCGAAGGGACCAGCTGAGTGAACATTTAATGAAAGAACAAACTCTTTGATCCAAAGACTTGCTACTGAACACGAGTCCGGTCCCCAATAAGTTGAACCTGACTGAACCCGCAGAAAAGTTCTGAAAGTTCTGTAATTTAAAGTTCCCCCGACCTGAAGAGAGCGAGACAATATCGATCGATGTCGATATGTTGTGACTGAGAGCAGCTAGCTCTGAGCTAAAGCTAAAGTGTAATTACAGCCGAGCTGCAGCGGAGTGAGCTAACTCAGGAATGCGACTTTAACTCCACAACCATGGGGGACAACTTCAGTAAACTGTCACAAAAGTTTGTTTGGTGGAGAACTTCAGGTGGACATAAAGACTTCGACAGGAACGTTGAGATCTGATTAAGTGAAAACTGACGAACTTTTATCTCGGTCAAAGCCACAGGGCTCTGTCTATCGCCCGGCACCCCCCCCCCCCCCCCCCCCCCCCCCCCCCCCAACACACACACACACACATACACACACGGAGACAGACACTGTTCTGTTCGTTAAATCCTGGGTGTTTTCGTTGGTGTGTGTCCCCACATACACGAAGATAGACTCAATAGACACGCACTGCAACACAGCGCGAACACACAAACATGTTCAGTTGAAACACGCAACCTCTCGGGAACATACCGACAGAGAACGTCCACTCCAGCACGTAGACGGAGCCCAGAAAGTCTGACTCGGACCCGCGGGCAGGGAGCGAAGTTAAGGATAGATCCCGATTTACCTGCTCGTTCCTCTGGCTTCCTTCGCTTCTGCTCACGCAGACGTGGCGCTGCTGCGGACGCTACTTCATGGCCGAGGCTCCAGGGTGAGATCCCGGCGGATTAACGCCGACATTCGAGTGAGATTTCCCGGCGCGAGGAGACGATCCTGACCGATGGAGAACCAGCCGCTCCGAGATCCTCTATGACCGCAGAGACGTCTCACTCCGCGGTTAAAAGAATGAACAGCTGACTTCCGACCAGTCCACTCAGATCACTTCCTGTGTATTGATCCTAGGGCACCAGCTGATCACCTGTCTCCCGATCTCCACATAGATCTGTCCAGATGTTTTAAACACGTGTGTCATTGGAACCTTCATTACCTGTTAACATAATGAAATGCAGAATTTCTCCTCAGTATTCAACTACCACTGCTTATCTATAAGATATTCAACATGATTCCAAAATATTCCCGATACGATCAAACACCGATGTGACCTTGGGACCAGCATGGTAGATATTCAACCACTGAAACATTATTCGATTATTGAAGCATGAGGAACACCTCAACATCTGAAAACTCCCGATTAAACATTGGTGTCCATCTTGAATCTTAAAATAACATCCGAAATCATGTTTCTCAATTTTCGTTTTAAATCTCAATTTTCATTTAAATGTTTGCCATCTATAATTGAAATTAAACGTTCAGTTTGACTTTGAGTGAAACGTTGAACGTGCAAGAACCTAAAATATGTGACAGCGCTAACCATCAAATTATTTCTATTAATCATTAATGAATTGTTTTAATTATATTGAAACTAAGACAGTGAGCATTCAAGGAATGATTCACACAAACGAAAGAACTGTGTCAACATCAGCCCGTTCCATTCAACACTGGGGAGGAGTGAGAGCTCGTAGTTTATTTCTCTACTCTCTGATTCCAATCACTGCTGCAATGTTCAGAGAAACCTGAGGACTTTTATTTTGAAATTTCATCAACAAGTGATTCAGGTGCCTCCTGGTGGTTGATGAAGTGCTACTCAACTACTACTATTAGTATTATTACAGCTACTGCCTCTACTGTTGATAATGAAGCATGAACAACATTAAATATTTAAACATTATATGATATATATGATATACATACAATTTAATATTTATTAATTTGATATACATTACACTTATATTAATGAGTCAATGTTTCTCATTTGACTGGTGTGCTTAACGTCCACAGTACTTTATGTATTAAATGCTTCTTTTGTGTATTTATACATATACAGCATACAAATGTTCTTCAAGTGTTTGAAATTCAGTTTATTCAACTTGCAACACAAATATTCCTAAAATATTTTAAACCTGTTGACATGAAACAGCTCCAGAGCCTCGACATGACACCAGCTTCAGCATTTCTTCAGTCGTGACGTGGACACAGTTTCAGCTCATTGACACTAAAACCAGTTCAAACACGCTAATACAAAGTCAAACTGTGGCGTCAGAGTTCACTCCTCAGTGACACAAATGAATACTGATGCTGCCTCGTTCCACGTGACAAACTGTGACACACTATTCTGCATGCGCACATTCACTCCCTGAAAAACACACACTCACACACACACTCTTACTGTATAAAATCATCAGAGTAAAAACTGGGCACAGGGTTGTCAGACCGGGCCAAGTGCATGTCAATCCCACACGACAGATCACAGATGGTGTTAAGGCACAAAACTCTGCAGAGTCAGTGTGTGAATATTTATCCCAAGAAGCGCAAAATGCATCAGTGAAGCTGAGGCTCTGTTCACACCGAACACGTCAAGAACCAGAAGATCCAACATTTTATTCACAGCACGATCAAATGACCTTGCTCCATTGCTGCCTCAGTGACTGTACATAAAGATGGATGATGATACAACATTTTAGAACAAATCAAAATGACATATATGAGCTTCAGGAAAAATATCAAAATCACTATGACAGCCAGCCACCAGGGGGTGATCAAGGTGTTTTGGCTTCACATGATTCAGTTGAGACCCAACAGACACATTTTGCCGAAGGGAAATATGGTGATCTATAATCTTAGCTCTTCGCATATACCTCATGTGCATCACATAAATTAAATCATATAAATAAAATGGAGGGGAACTGGTCTGAAGTCTGCAGTGTGAGCAGAGCTGTGTGGATCTGTGTTGTGGCTTTGTAGTAAAAATCAAATTAAAAATTCAAGTTCGGACAGTTTGAGAACATTTACAGTGTCGTTATAAAATAAATTTTAAAAAACACCTTGTGATGCCAAATGAAACAAAAACAACTAATTACGTGACGAGTGCAGCAGTGACGATATATTAGCTTCTAAAGAATAAATATTAAATCCAAGGTTATTTGTTGCACCGAAGCTTCTGCTGCTGCAGCGAAGTCAAACACATTAGTAGGTACAAGTCACGGCGACGCTCAGCCTCAGCAGAGTTCAAAATAACCGTGAACGCAATTCTTAAAACCTCCGTTACATTCAGAGTCACTCCCACTTCCACCAACATGTCACAGCCAGCCCAGATTCAAGGCTTTCCCATGTTTCACTGTCTCACAGCTGCAGTCAGGCCAGGTCCATGACTGAGAGCTGAGGCAAACCAGGCAAAACACAGACGAGTAAAAACACTTTTAAATTGCATCTAAACAAACAGACTCTGGTTTGAAATCACAGGGCTGAAACATTCTTATATCTTCTCTGAAAATGAAAATTAAAAAGGCACATTCGCACAAAAAGAGATGAGAGACAGATTCTGCAGCTGAAATGACGTTTACTTCCTGTCTCATGATTTGTTTTCTGGTTTTTATTTCATCTCTTTTTAATAGCTGGCGCTCTATAAATAAAAGTATAATATTTTTTATATTAATAATCTTTCAAATTTTCATCTAATTTAAAATAATTCAAAAAGTAAATCACAAAATAAATGTAACTTAATAATATTCAGAATAATTCTATTCCTACATTTATTCTATGAATACAAATTGGGCAAAACATTTTGTATTTAAGAAAAAAAGTAAAAGGTTTAATTCATTCAGTTGATTTGAGACTGAAATTAATATTATAATAATGTTGATATACGTATTTAAGTTTAATTGCATTATTTGTTTAGTATAATATAAATATCATACATATATATTCAATATTAAGTACATTCTACAGTCATTTCATTTGGCACACTCCAGACTCCATATCTAAACTGTTCACCTCCTCTGGTAGAAAACATTGTCAGAATAAAAGTCAGTGATAAACCTCGATGAATGAGGGGAAACATCCTGACCTAGATTTTTCATTCACCAGGCAGCGTTTTAAACATGAATATGAACACAAAGTAAAGTCTCAAACCAAAGAGCACATCTGAAAAAGTTGTTGTCTTGTGTCGCAGTGGGCGGGTCAGCTCCTCCCAGTGAGCTCAGGGGTCGCTGCTGCGTCTAGACGTTGATGGCATGAGCGTGCTTCTTGCACAGAGGCTTGTCTTTCTTCGAGTAGAAAGGTTGACCCTCCAGGTTCACGTGGCAGACCTGCGGACATATGGAGGATGAGCAGAGAACATCTGTGCACATCTGACATGCAACTGAAAACGCCTGATATTTACTCTGAAAAATTAATAAAGCAAAACTATGCAACTGTGCTGAGCAACAGCGCCCCCCCTGCTGATCGACAGCTCACTGTTAGAGGTCACAGGGTCAAACAGTGTCCTTCACTGTCAGCCATGTTTGTGGTTCTTACCGCACAGACGAAGCAGGTGTCGTGCCAGGTGTGACCCAGAGCCTCGATGAACTTATCGCCCGCTTCCACTGGGAAGTCACAGCCATGACACTTGGTGCTGAAGAGTGCGACGTAATCTGAGAGAAACACACAGAGACCGACCTAAGAATTTATTCTTGCAGCTTCAAGACAAAATTCTGACCTCTGACCCTTGGAAATGTTTGGACTTATCAAACCAGTAAAGTCAAACTTGCGTCATTGTACCTTTCTCGCAGTACGGCTCCCCGTCCTCCATGTGGAAGAGGCTGTTCCCGAAAGCTTTACCGCAGGCCGCGCACACGAAGCAGGTGGTGTGCCACGTCTGCCTCAGCGCGTGCATCACTTCCTGTTACACACAACACAGAGTCTGAATAAACAGGGCAACACTTTGACTCGCACAGCGAGACAGGAGGGAGAGACAAGCGGACAGACAGGTGGAGCCTCACCCCCATGATCTTGGTGTTGCAGCGAGCGCAGGTCGGGGCGAAGAACTCCTCGTAGCAGTTCTCGCAGTAAACGCTGTTCTGTTCCTCCACGAAGCTGACGTCAGCCAGGGACATGTGACAGTAGTGACAGTTAAACTCCTCCGGGTGCCAGGAGCGGCCGAGGGCCACGAGGAAGGGGCCCCTGCAAACCACAGGTTTTATTATTTTATCAGCTGATTTCCTCTCTCCAGGAAAAGCAGTGACATCACAGCAAGTTACCTGATGATGTTGTTACAGGCGCTGCACAACGGTGTACGGCTGCTGGCGGCAAACCTCTCCGCCCTCTGCGCCACGCCCCTCGCCACTTGAGGGAAAGGAGCGGGGCTGGGGGTGACTGGGGCGGGGCTGGGGGGTATAGGTGCAGCAGGGGAGGGGTTGGGAATGAACGCTGGTGGAGGAGGGGCGGCCTGGGGCAACGGCGGCACCTTCATGGTGGTGGTGGTCATCTTACTGGGATCGTACTTGTCGGCAAAGCTGTTATCAGTCACCCAGGGGGGTCGGTTGGCATCTGCTGCAGCTGGGGGTGGGGCCAGGGCGGCAGCCGGAGGGCGAGGCTGTGGGGGGAATGGCGCCGGCACCGGAGCTGGAGCTAGAGGTGAGGAAAGAAGACTTCCTGTCAATCAGAATCAAGAACTCAATCTGTACATGACCAGTCAGCGTGCAGGCGCTCTCACCGGGCTGGGAGGGGTAGATACAGGCAGTGCTCACCACCTTGGGAGGGGCGGCGCCCAGCGGGATCTGAATGGAGCTCTGCTGAGTGGGTGGGGCATGTTGCATGGGGGGCTGATGGTAGTGCTGCGGGATTTGTTGGTACTGCTGCGGGGGCGGGGCCTGTGGAGCCTGATGTGTGGCAGGAGGCTGAATGTACGGACTGGAGGACGGAAAACAAAAATTCATGGAGTCAACACGTGTCCCTGCTGCGGAATATCGACTCTAACACGGATATGTGTTGTGTGGGTTCACTCAGTAAACACAGAACACAAAGAACAGAGAACAAATACCCACAATCCTTCATTTGAAAGATGACGTTTACCCTTTGCTGTGCAGCTGCAGCTTCAACCTTTAACGTCTGAATGTGTAGAAATCAGTGAATACTCACCGGTCTGTCCTCACAAGTGAAACACCCTCATTTTAATTCATCAGACTGTCTGTGAGTCTAATTTGTTTACACACAAATGAAAAACACAGAAAGAAGCAACAAAGAAGAGGAGCTGAAAGCAGCCTGACAACTGTTAGCACACAGCCTCACTCACAACAGCTCAAATACAAGCACCAGAGCTACAGCTCGTAATTCAGATGGGGAGATGATGAAGCTGCTGGGGTTAGAGGTTCGATTCCCATCAGGGTCACCCATGAAGATAAAGGCCTCAGTCTGGGTCAGACAAAGTCATCGTCAAATCATCTGAACCGACTTTAGAATTAAATCGAAACCACTTTTCATTCTTCAAGTCAGAGTCACATGAACCTTCAAGAAAACCTTCTGTTCTTCTATTTTAAGAACGCGGAAGAATCCGATGAAAGTTGTAAAAAGGGGCTTCTGAGGTATGTCTTCATAAAAAGACACTGAACAGACGTCGTCGTTTGCGATTTAAAAAACACCCAAACACTTGATGTGACACAGTCAGGATGAGCCACTGAGGGCTGGACGTTCAAAACAACGTTGACCAAGAAAAGACTTGCTGAAAAACGGTCGCTGTACAACGATTCATCCTGAAGCAGACTGAGGCCTTGTTTCCTCTCGCGGGAGGAGTTTGAGAGAAGCAGCTGATGGCAGATGGTGGTGATGATGACAGAGCGTTGGATCCCTGCAGGTGTTTGTACCTGGAGACTGCAGCTTTGTGCTGGAGGTTGAAACCAGCGGCCGCCTGTCGCTTCAGGCTGCAGAAACGACAACAGCAGAGGTCACATGACGACCTGCCACCTGGCTTTATTACCGTAAATACGCGCTGCTGCTGCCTAGCAACCACCTGTCTACACATCCTCCTGTCTGAGCGTCCATCATCTGTCTACTGTCTACTCTGAAGAGAGAATGGACGAGATCCACACAGGACGTAAAGTTCAAGACAAACATGACATCGCATGTCATGAAGCAGGAATATGGCACCAATATGAGATGAGTCTTCACATGGAACTGGACCTTCAGCAGACATTGGACCTTCCACCCAAACACAACACGCCTGTCTACAAGGAACAGGAACCTCAACACAAACCAGATCGAGGAGGAAAACTTGTATCACAGCTGACATCGGAGCAGACGGTGCCTTTGTGGATGTCCCAGTTTATCACTAATATGAGAAATCAGTGGGAAATCATTTGATTGGATTTGTGACTTGGATTTAAAATGTTTTATATTTATTTATTTATATTTAAAATTAATAATGAATCGTCAAGTTTTTAAAAATGTTTTTTTGAGACACAGCAAACACACAAAGTGATTAATGAACAGAAATCAAATCATAGAACACACGCACTGATTGGTTACCTCTGAGGGGCGAGGTCTGGTGAACAGGGGGTGTGGTCCAGATACTGCTTAGCTGGCGCAGCGGAGGCGGGGCCAGCACAAGATGGCGCATGCTCAGTAGGGCTGGCGGGGGGTGTTAGCAGCAACAGCAAGAGAGAGACAGAACCACACACACACACACACACACACAAATAATGCATACAAACTATATGCATTATATTAAGTGTTTTTCTACACAGATCAGACTGGTTAAAGATTTTGAGTTTTGATCTCATGCACAAACCAAAATGCTTCATGTTGCTCAGATTGAAGAGGACGTTGATAAAATGATTCATTTTTCTTCTTGAGATTTGTTTTGATTTGTGTAAAAAGAAGAGAATTTTTCTTCATGTGACCAATCAAAGCCTTTATTTCCTTCTCCTGCAGCGTTTGTTTTTTCTGGTTTATTTCCAGAAAACATGGATAAGCCTCAATTTATTTTCCATTGTTTTTCACTTGTTTTGATATTTGAATTTAAAAATACCTGAATATAACAGAGCAGCTGAATAAACATTTTTGTGCACGGAGAATTTCGAGAATCCAGCCGCGAGATGGTCTCAGTTTGAAACGTGAACGTGAGCAGCGTCCTTCAGGACAAAAAGAAAAAAAACACCCCAGTCTCTTTAATGGAGGATAAAAGCTCAACCTCTGATCTTATTGATTCACGGTGAGTCACAGGACGACGTGTCGAGTCAGGCGAGGGCCTTTGGTCGTATTTCAGGAGGAGGGGTTCGATTGTGCATAATGGAAGGATGATTAAATAAGTGCACAGAGGAGAGAACGCTCCATCCATCAGGCAGACAGCAGGAGGAGGAGGGGGAGGGTGAAAAGGTTTGTCCTCGCAGACACTGAACACTCTTTGATTTGGCTCAGTTATCAGTTTGTTGGTACAACATGAAGTCACCTGGAGACACTGCCTTAACAAATATTACACCGGAGATAAAGGTTGTTTTTTAGTCTGATGAATAAATTATGATGTGAGCTTTATTATAAAGCTTTATCTCTTCGTTTGTGTCTCTGTATTTACTGCCCAACTGTATAAATGTATATTTAGACTTTCATAAATTATTTATATTCAGTCTACAGTTCAAACTGAGGATTGGTGGTGGTGAGGCGGGGGAGGGGGGATCAGCAGCTGACTGATGGAGCTCTGCTGCCTACCTGCTGCTCCTCAGCACCACCTGCTCCTCATCCTGTGGTACTGCAACAGAAAGAGGAGGAGGACAGCAGTTTAATAAAGTATTGTATTTCTTTTGTATTTGGTTATTATTCATTGCTATAATGTTGTTTATATAGCTATGAATCAATTTGATAATAAATAAGATGACCAGGAAATCTGCAGAAAGGATGACTCAAACAATAAACCAGCAAATGTACTAAATTAAGCTAAAGTATAGCTAAGAGGAAGAATACAGATAACAGAATAAAATTATTTTAAATCAGTTGATAGTGACTTCAGGTCGTTTGTGTCCTTTAGTTTCTACCTGACTACTGTTTGATGAGATCAGGAACACTAACATGAAATAAATCTACACCAGTAACATGAAACGTACCGGACTCAGTTCCTGTCATGTGGGCGAGGACCCGGAAGGACTTGGACTGCATGTTGGTGCTGCGCTGCCCCCACTCCCCCATGTCCGGGTCCTTCTCTGCACTCTGGACGGCCTGATAGACCGGAGAGGTGCTGTCTACGAGACGCTCTTTAACTGGGAGGCTACTGCAACCACATCACCCCCACACACACCCGACACCACAGAGCATCAACAGAGACTCTGAAGCTGCACATTTAAACCCAGAAGTCAGTGTGGTTTGATTCTGTTATTGTTGGACACTGTCATAAATTAGACTGTTTTAAAATCAACTAAATGATGAATATTAAGTTATTTTCATTTTTGATGAACAGGAGCAACAGATGTTTGTCATGAGAGAAGGAGAAGAAAGAGGGTCCGAACGTTTTTGAATTTCTATTTAGAATTAAACAGTTAAATCATTTCCTCCAATTGAAGAAAACACAACTTTTGCTCAGTTTTGTATTCTGAGGGAGAGTGTGGTGAGATGAGGAGAGCGCAGCAGCAGGAGGAGGAGGAAGAGGAGGACTGTAAATAGTTTCTCATCATGGCTCAGTGGTTTTGATCAGAGTCACATTTTAATTCTAGCTGCTTCACTGGAGCATGAAAACACCGACGCTGAAATGAAAAATGGGTTCGGAGATGTTTGGAACAAATTCATCTGACCTGTCTCTCCAAAAAAAAAAAAAAAAAAAACAAGAGAGTTCTGCAGATGCAGTTTTCCAGCATGTTCAGATAATTAATTGTTAGTGATCCGAGCAGGAAGACGCAAACACAATGACAACAACATTTGTCTCTCATGAAGGAAACATCATCACAATCAAATCAAAAAGCCAAGATGCAAAAAAAAACGCCTCCAGGCAGAGAGCGTGCAAGTTAGAGTCAAACATAAGTCACATAGTTGAGTTTGTCTTTGATTTGAAGATTCGTTTTGTTCCTGTTTGAATGATGATCTTAGCTTCAAAATATTTCCCCTGAAAAAGTTTGCAAACAGCCCTGTGCAGAGCGGTGTCAGTTCAGATGATATTTTCTTCCACACTTGTGCGGACATGCTGACTTGGACCTTTGACTAATCAGTTAATCTGACCCGACGTTTGTTTTCAATTTGAAGAAATTAGTTAGTGACAGGTTGCGTTCATGAGGATGACGGACAGATGCACAGCCTTCCAGCTCTGAAAATGTACGACACACAAACCGCAGTGTTCCCAATGAGCTGAGATCATTGTGCTGACCAGCAACGGTTCACACTGAATCGGAGCGTCTGATGAACGTCTGAACGCCTGCGTGATAAAGTTGTAAGAAACATTAAGAATGAAGGAGGATGTTTGCACACACCCTCAGATCCTCCATCCACTGACGACAACACCGACTCACCGAACAACAACTGAGCTGATGAACTGAATCACTGACAGGACGAGAGAGGAGGAGAAGAGTCCACAGTGTTAGTCCAGAGGGATAAGAGGAGGGAAGAGTGTGAAGGAGGAGAAAGGTAAAGAGGAGGAAGAGGAGCACAGAGGGAGATGGTGAGGAAAGACCAAAGGGTGTACTTTGGGGGGTGGGGTGGGGTGGAGGAGGTGGTGATGCTCTTACCCAGCGTCGTGCCCCTTGTTCTGCGTCTGCCCTGCGATGGTGTCCATGATGGCGTCCTGTGAGTACAGGCTGATGGGTGTGTTGTACTGGGCATGGATGATGGTGGCCTTGCCGCCGGGGCCCTTCACCTCGATGGGGTTATGGGTGGAGAGCGCGGTGGGGTTGAAGCCGGCACTGCTGGGCCAAGAGGTGACGAGGGAGTGGACAGGTAGTGATGGAGAGAGGAGGAGAAGAGGTGGAAGGTGAAGTGAAGTGGGAGGGCAAGGTGAAGAGATGATGTCGCAGACGTAGGTTTGTGTTAGAAGAAAAGTCCAGGACTCATGCTCACAGCAAAGGCACGCTTTAAAATACAGTAGGTCTCCTCAAACAGTTTCACATTTTCTTCTGCAGATTTTCAATGCGCAGTCAAACAGATGTGGATTAAAATCTGCGGATTTCAGTCGAATCAAAACACCAACACAGCACATCGGGACGCGGAGCTGGAGACGACAGGTTCATCTTATCTCTCGCGTTTAAATAAAACATCCATCACATCGATCCACATGCTTCCACCATGAAATGTCACAGCAGCTCCCTTCAGCAGAAACATACATCAAACCGTGACCTTTCGTGTCGGCGCAGAAATGCCAACAAACGCGACTCTGATTGGATCTCCCACATCCAGCGCTGTATTTGATATAATATATTAATTTGTCTCAGGAGTCATGCAGAGATGGACAGTTGGACAGATAATGAAGTTGCTGTTTCTTAAATAGCTTCGCAATCATTCATCTCTTTGGGTTTCTGGTGATAAAAACAGCAGCTTTTCAGATGCAAATTAACACCCAATCATCAGACACAAATCTGGAGTTTGATTAACCTCTTGGATCAGAGTGCAGAGCGTCATAACCTCAGTGGCTTGTGCTGCTGGAAAACTCCAGTTTGACACTGGTGCACATTCATGCCCATATTAGGGGTAGCAGGGGCGGAGCCTGAGTGACACCACAAGGACACTTCAGTGTTGGCTTCACTTTCCAGGCCCAGTGTCTGCGTCCATTTTTATAAACTATGCGGGTGGAATCAGTCGGTGGGTTGGGATGTAATCTCGAACAGCCCACTGTGATCCAACACCAGATCCCTGGAGGACAAATCTGACTCTGCTGGATTTATTTTTGCTGCAGAGTTGTTAAGGATCTCACTGTGGATCCCTCTGACCTGGGTTTTTATTAATAAATCAGTCTCAGTGGTTAGCGACACCCTGGCAACAGGGACGCTTCCGCTTGTAGATGAGAGAATTCACATGACACAGAAGGATTTCATGTGATCTCTTACACAGGCAGTGTAGGTTTGACAAAGCAGGTCAGCTGAGGTCTCCTCTTGAAACACGACGAAGGATAAAAACAGAGTAAACAGGTCCAATAGGACAGAAAAACCATTCTCACCAGAGTGTTATTTGTAATTTGACCCAGTCCATATTATCGCCCACAGACTTGATCCCAACAAAGCATCTAAACTCGGCCACAGCAGCAAACCATGCTCCACAAAACCCAAACAGAGCAAACACAGGGCGGAGGATACTAACTTGGGAGGAGCGGGGGGGAAAACCTTGTTTGGTCCGACAGAGAGGAGGCGAGAGAAAAAAGACAGAAAGAAAAAGGAGACTGAGTCATTAGAAAACACTTCACTCCAGAACTGTGATATCGTCTGGGCTAAAGAGAGGCAGGGAATAAAGGTAAGAGGTCAGAGAAGAGCCGAGGTAAAGACAGAGTAGCCGGAGCAGCGTTATCCACTTTGATAATCCACTGATAATCCCTCGTTCCAGTTTCTCATTTCTCAAAGCGTTTCTCCTTACTGATGGTCTCAATGTCGATTCACTGTAATTAGATATAATCGATGATAAAATAGAATTACTGTACGGCAGCGTCAGGAAGAAAACTCTCTAATTGAAAGTATGTAAGTGTGTGTGTGTGTGTGTGTATGTGTGTGTCTCCAGAAGGTTCCCTGACCTTTAACGGCAGCCAGAGGAACCAACAGGTGCTTGGCCTCTATGGTAAAGCAGTAACTGAATCGCACTGTTAACTGAGGAAACACCACAGGCATGCTGGGTAAAACTGTGTGTATGTGTGTGTGCATGTGTGAGATGATTATGAACAGTTATGGTAAGAGGCACATTTGCACCTTTCATTGAAGGATGTTTTGAAGTGTTTAAAACAGACGTGTGTATCTGCTGCTGGACCTGGTGTGTGTGTGTGTGTTCTGCTCATGCTGTGTCCACTGTGGGGACTCAACATCCTTCTGGGGACACAATCATTAACCTTTAAGGTGACCCCCTAACGGACGAGCCTCTTCAGTCCACAGAGACGTCTCACCCTGCTCCTCGTCAGTGCTCACTATCCGTCTCCATCACTTTATCGTCTCGGTTTCATTTCATGGTTTGAATCACCGTCTCCTTCTGGTTTTGACCGGATCTTTAATCCTCACCAACATTTCATTTTATATTTTGGATATTTTTCTGCTCATGTTTTGATTTGGAGAGATTTTTAAACCCTGAAATTTCTGAGGAGCCCGCTGTTCTCCTTCTCTCCTGGCTTGAAACGTTCAGGACAGACATTAGTACAGAGGTGCTCCATGTGTCAGGATAATGTTCCGAGGTTCCGAGGTGGAGCTGCAGCAGATAATGTGGCTGAAGCCCTCACCTTCAAAACATCAGAAAATGTGTTAGGATTTTGAAATTAAAGTCACCATAAAACGTCTCTGATGGAACTGGAGTTCAAACAGTAGTGGAGTTGTGGCCAAAGCGTTAGCGTTAGTAAGGTGAAGAAGACTTTGACTCTGGTAAGCTAGCTAGCAAGCTAATATGGTCAAGTTTGTTCCACTTGCTGCCAGCAGGGCGGCTCCACCTCGTCCTCAGTTCATTAACCTGACACTACGAGCCTCCTCGGGCCTCCTCGGGCCTCCTCGGGCCTCCTCTTTCTCTACGTACCCCGCCGACCGACCCTCCTGAATCGCCGCCATCTCCCTCAGAGTCTCCTCTGAGTACAGGCCGATGGGGGAGTTATACTGCTTCCTCTGAGCAGGGCTGGCCGCTCTCCTCCCCGGAGAGTCGGCCTCTGCAGGCCCGGAGGAGGGACTGCAGGCCGACAGGCGGCCATTGACGTGCACTGACTGAGGCTTCAGGCGAGGAATGGGAGTCAGACGGGAGGAAACGGGAGGAGGAGGAGAGGATTATATGTTTTATAGGTAAGGTGACTGTTGGTTGATATAGATTTTTAACACCTTAAAAGTTTAATGGGCTTTTGAAGTCAATTCTTTATATTTTATGTTTTCTTGTACCTTTTGTTTCATTAAAAGCAGGGATTATGGGTAAAAGTTTTTGATCACTCGTATTTGGGGGGTGGGGGGTGAAAACATGAATTCCTGTGGCCACCAGGTGGCAGCAACTCAGTTTCACTGAAACATCCTCTGTCTGAGACTGATTGGACCACTGTGTGTGTGTGTGTTTGTAATAATCGCACAGCCCAAATGAACTGAGAACAGAAAATAAAATAAGATATATCCAAAAGACAGATCTGCAGATCTGATAACTGTGGAGCAAATGTAGTGCAAAGGCATTCTGGGTAGTATTACCTGTTGGTGAGGGATCAGGGGAATCGTGGCATCCATTCTCGGGACTGGCATCGCAACGGGACGCTTGGACCTACAGAAAGGAAAATAGAACAGGTCATGATCCCCTGTGGACTTTTGTCTTTAACACTGTGAGACATGAAGACGTGTCTGTGGGACGGTTTGTCCTTTGCCAGAGGAATGAGCGCTACCGAGTGCTGCATTCTGTAGATGTGATTAACAGTCTGAATCCTCCACTGCAGCATACCTGTGGTGGAGAATATTAAATCTCGTTCATTTAAAGGAGGATTTAAGGATGTGATAAAGAGATATAAAAAAAAATAAATAAACGTGGGTGATTATAATTGAATGAGTGCTTTATTTTCATGCCCTGCTGCTTTTAGTTCATCTCATTAAAATCACTCAATATAATTGGTTGAAACTAAAAATAATAATAGCGTTATGGCATCTTCAAGACAGAAAACTGTCACATCACCTTTGTTGGGTAACGATACATTAATAATTCTCGTCGTTGTTGTTTCATAATCCAAACCTCCTCCTCAGTAAAAGCCTTATTTAGTTTGAAACTCAAGGAATTTGTGTTGTGTTAATGTAAAATCAGGGAACATTATGAGATCAGCTTGTTATTTATCCATGAAATCCTTCAGTATGTGGGTCACTGCGATGGAATACTCTGTTTACTAATCAACAGAGGGACACAGAGTGAGAACAAACACTGAATCTGTGTCAGCGCTTTTTTCACAAGCACCTCCTTTAAGAAAAGAAAAGAAAGGCTTTTATTTTCCTCGGCTACAGGTAAGAAAGAAAAGAATAAATAAAGGTGACGGACAGCAGACAGCGTCTCTGAGTCTCAGGGTCAAGATATAATACATTCTTCCACTCCGGAGAATTCAAGATGGAAATAATCAATCAGCACCAGGAGCAGAGGCTCAGAATGACCCTTCACCCACACTGCATTCCATGAACTTCCACCTTCAGTTAGAATTCTGGCTCCCCTGCCTGGCTGAGTCCCTGGATCATTGTCACAGGTTCTGGATGGTTCCACAGCAGCTTGAATATGTACTCAATCCACAATCATGTGACCGTGTTACACAAACGTTATCTCCCCTCCCCTCTCAGATCAGACTTTAAGGTGCTTTTGATGACCTACAGGTCCCTTCATACCTGCCTGATATCTCTCAACCGTCCACTGCATCCTGTGCTGTTCGGTCTCAGAGTGCCTGTCGCCAGAGTTAAACGGACGTCTGCCGGCTGCAGGGGTCTCTTCAGACCGGGCCCCCGTCAACCTGCCTGCTCATATCAGACTGTCTGACTCTTTAATCCAAACCTAAACCTCATCTTTATATCTTGATTTTTTTAGCTAGTGGCTTGATTACTTCAGGCATGGTAACAGTCAGTGTACCCTCTCCTTTGTGCGTGTGATTACATCAGCGCAAAGGGTAGGCAGAGGTCAAGGAGCCTCTGTTATATGTGCCACTGTGTGTCCGAGCTTCACGTCCATTTCCTGATCCGTGTCTCCTGCCGTCCACAACCGGCCCCAACGTCCACTTTACACTAATGAAACAACTTAAATGACATGGAAACATGATGAAAAGCAACAGGACAGGAGCCCCCCATCCTCGGCCGAGCGTCTTATCTTCAACACCCAGAGGGTTCGTGGTTATGAGCCTCTGCTCTTGGCTCCGTGTGGACCAACATTCATTTCCTCACTGTATTTATCAGATCTCCTCAGTCACAAACCTTCAGGATAAAATGGACGTCTGCGGCGGAGATCTTTCCCTGTGGTATTCCCCCGGCAGCTGAGGCTGCACCACCAATGACCAACTTCTAATTTTAGGTATAATATGAGAGGAACTGCTGCTTGTGTTGTTGTAACATTTCTGCTGCTATAATTATATGCTGGAATGTTTCAGTTTTGGTGTGACTGGGTCAGTCACGCCCTCCTACCTCTGTGACCTTGGGCCAGCGAACTATAACCTGCCAGACGGAAATCCAAGACTTGTTGTGTGGAAGCATCAAAACCCGATCTAGGTCATAACCCAGTTTTCAGTGGATATGTAGTTTTACCTCTGTTGTGTGCAATAAATACTTGAGTGATTCTTCCTCACTGGTTCTTACTTGGACATGGTGAGGGCCAGGTTGTAATTGGCCATCTTGATCTTGTTCTGGGCCTCTAGGTGGGTCATCCCGTCAGTGCCGACGCCATCTATGGCCACAATAACGTCACCCTGGATCAGGTTTCCCTGCGCCGCCTTGCTGCCTGGAGAAATCTGTGTGAAAGATAAAGATGTTGAGATTGTGCTCTTGTTCTCAGAATCAATAACTTGAGTGCTTCTTTAATAAATACTTGAGTGATAAACACGTCCAGTGACACTCAGCACAGGTCAGTGGACACGTCAACGAATCATGACATAATCCAAAAACCAATCCATTAAATGGGAAAATAATTATTCAAGTTCATAACATTAATATGCTGGCATACTAAAATGCCTTTAATCTGAAAATCCATTGCAGGTCAGGAGTTTTGTTTTGACATTTTCCTGAGAGAGGACATAGAGGACACAACCTGACTGTAGGTCAATATTCCACTTTTTCTCAGACACATAGAGACAACCACAGTTCATGTCTGTCACCAGTTCATATATTCAGGTTGTTCTGGACACAGAGGGCAACAGAGGCACTGTAGCTTAGCTGGTCAAAGCACCTGTCTTGTAAACAGGAGACCCTGGGTTCAAATCCCAGCAGTGCCTGTCACTTAAATTAAGTTCACCTTCTCTTCACCTCCTTCCTGGAGCCTGGATGTCTTCTTTTATTATCTCAAGAATAAACAGTGATCACTCGATTTTCCATACTATTGTGACACTGTCGTAAGTAGTTCTTATTTGATATCTTTGTTGGTTTTAATATAACAAAATATATACACACAAACAGAGGTGCTGTGGCTTAGCTGGTCAAAGCGCCTGTCTCGTAAACAGGAGATCCTGGGTTCAAATCCCAGCAGTGCCTTCTTTGAACATTCTCAGAGTAAGTCCAGGTGTGTTCCTGTGAAAATGGATAAGCCTGTATGAAGCTGTTAATGTTCACCTGACTTTTCATCCACTTCAGCAATGGATCTACTGTAACATGTGATGGAAACACTTTTTAAAGATCTGACCTTGTGAACTTTCACTCATGCGGCCTGTCTGTTACCCAGAGTCCTCTGTGGCGCCTCCAACACAATGACAGCACACAAGTGTTCATGTCTGAGAGTTACAGGCCTGACAGCTGTTCATACACCACTAACCCCAGCTGAGTCCCTGCCACTCGCTCTGTTTACCCCCTGAAATCCCCCCCTGACCCTCTATGCTCCGTCTTTCTCACCAATCCACCAAAACAGGTCTATTTCCATCCATGGGAGTTAATTTAGCTCTGGTCTGAACGCTGTGACCTCTGACCTCTCCACCAGAGACCAGGATGTAAGACAAGATGGCGGAGATGGCGATGGAGCTAAGAATAGAGCAGGGTAAAGATTGTAAAGAGTGCAGACAGAGGACAATGGGAGGAGGGTTTCTGGTGTTGGATATGAGGATATGAAGCAGAAGCAGCAGGTGTGGATGCCAGGAGGAGTGACAGCAGTGATGTGAACGGACGTCTGCAGGTCTCATAAAAAAAACATTCTCTTGATACACCTGCAAAAACTGAGTAAGGTTAAACAGGGTTCTGATACGTGAATGAAAAGTCGCCCCCTGGAGATGAGCTGCCACTGACAGTGATGGGCGGCAGGGACCCGGTCCAGCCCAGACTCCAGGCTCAGGTTACTGGACCAGACCCAACAGCACAGAGTGACTGATTACTGCATAGATAAAACTGAGCTCAAAACTGCGAATGAAATGAACACCCTTATTGATGTCACCCACTGGTTTGCAAGCGCTATCCTCGACTAAACCAGAGGTTACCGTATTTGTAGGAGCAGGACAGTAGAGCCTGCACCCATTGGGCGCTAATAGCCGTCAATCAGTGATGGTTTTCAAAGTACTTTTGCGTTCTTCTTCAGGACATGGATTTGCATTCCATTTAAGTATGAGTTCAAGAAAAACATGGCGCTGTGGTTTAGCTGGTGAAAGCGCCTGTCTTGTAAACAGAAGATCCTGGGTTCAAATCCCAGCAGTGCTTAGTTGTGAGCAGTTGGAGGGCTTTTTTTCACTTGGTTTTACTTGCTAGCTAGTTGTACTATGACATTTCATTAATATAACAGTCTCTTGCAGCATCCATCCTGGAAACAAGTTGTTTCCGTCTGCAACTAAGATGGACCTTGTGACAAAAGGTTTGACCTGGTTTTACTTTTATCTGTGATTTGACATAAATAAATAAGCGTTGCTGAGGCGCTGTGGCTTAGCTGGTTAAAGCACCTGTCTCGTAAACAGGAGATCCTGGGTTCAAATCCCAGCAGTGCCTTAAATGGCCACATTTAGTCTATTTTTTCTGGTAGACCTTAATATGAAAATGGAAGACGATAAACGAAAGCCCAGCGATCCAAGCCTACATCTCTCATAAATCCAAGCTTTGTCTTAATAACATGGATCTACTTGTTAACTGGATTCCTATGCTAACATCAGGCGCTGTGGCTTAGCTGGTTAAAGCGCCTGTCTAGTAAACAGGAGATCCTGGGTTCAACTCCCAGCAGTGCCTTCAACAGAACTATATTTAGTTTATCAGTTATCAGTCAGACCTTAATTTGAAAGAAGATGAACAGGAGCTCAGAGATCCAAGCTCACTTCTCTGTTCAATCCAAGCTTTGTCTTAATTAAAGTTTAAACAGCGCATCATGAAGTCACACTGAAAAATCTGCTGAGAAACATGCAGAACAAAGGTGCTGTAGCTTAGCTGGTGAAAGCGCCTGTCTTGTAAACAGGAGATCCTGGGTTCAAATCCCAGCAGTGCCTAGTTGTGAGCAGTTGGAGGGCTTTTTTTCACTTGGTTTTACTTGCTAGCTAGTTGTACTATGACATTTCATTAATATAACAGTCTCTTGCAGCATCCATCCTGGAAACAAGTTGTTTCCGTCTGCAACTAAGATGGACCTCGTGACAAAAGGTTTGACCTGGTTTTACTTTTATCTGTGATTTGACATAAAAAATAAGGTGCTGTGGCTTAGCTGGTTAAAGCACCTGTCTAGTAAACAGGAGATCCTGGGTTCAAATCCCAGCAGTGCCTTTACTGGCCACATTTAGTTGATTTTTTCTGATAGACCTTAATATGAAAATGGAAGACGATAAACGAAAGCCCAACGATCCAAGCCTACATCTCTCATAAATCCAAGCTTTGTCTTAATAACATGGATCTACTTGTTAAGTAGATTCTTACATGAACACAAGGCGCTGTGGCTTAGCTGGTTAAAGCGCCTGTCTAGTAAACAGGAGATCCTGGGTTCAACTCCCAGCAGTGCCTTCAACAGAACTATATTTAATTTATCAGTCAGACCTTAATTTGAAAGAAGATGAACAGGAGCTCAGAGATCCAAGCTCACTGCTCTGTTCAATCCAAGCTTTGTCTTAATTTAAGTTTAAACAGCGCATCATGAAGTGACACTGAAAAATCTGCTGAGAAAAATCCAGAACAAAGGTGCTGTAGCTTAGCTGGTCAAAGCGCCTGTCTTGTAAACAGGAGATCCTGGGTTCAAATCCCAGCAGTGCCTAGACGTGAGCAGTTGGAGGCCTTTTTTTTCACTAGGTTTTACTTGCTAGCTAGTTGTATGACACAAGTTGTATGACATTTCATTAATATAATAGTGTCTTGCAGCATCCATCCCGGAAACAAGTTGTTTCCGTCTGCAACTAAGATGGACCTTGTGACAAAAGGCTGGTTTTACTTTTATCTGTGATTTGACATAAATAAATAAGCGTTGCTGAGGCGCTGTGGCTTAGCTGGTTAAAGCGCCTGTCTAGTAAACAGGATATCCTGGGTTCAAATCCCAGCAGTGCCTTTAATGGCCACATTTAGTCTATTTTTTCTGGTAGACCTTAATATGAAAATGGAAGACGATAAACGAAAGCCCAGCGATCCAAGCCTACATCTCTCATAAATCCAAGCTTTGTCTTAATAACATGGATCTACTTGTTAAGTAGATTCTTACATGAACACAAGGCGCTGTGGCTTAGCTGGTTAAAGCGCCTGTCTAGTAAACAGGAGATCCTGGGTTCAACTCCCAGCAGTGCCTTCAACAGAACTATATTTAGTTTATCAGTTATCAGTCGGAGCTTAATTTGAAAGAAGATGAACAGGAGCTCAGAGATCCAAGCTCACTTCTCTGTTCAATCCAAGCTTTGTCTTAATTAAAGTTTAAACAGCGCATCATGAAGTGACACTGAAAAATCTGCTGAGAAACAGGCAATACAATGGTGATGTGGCTTAGCTGGTCAAAGTGCCTGCCTTATAAACAGGAGATCCTGGGTTCAAATCCCAGCAGTGCCTCATTTAGAAGAAGTTCAAAAATAAATCTTACATATGTATGATCACTTTATACATAATGCAAACATTCTGTAAATCTTAAGACGATGCTTAATCTTCACTATAGAGTTGAGACTGGAGCAAAGTCAGTACGTGTTCTACCAAATATACATAGGACACAGTACAGGACAATAACATAGTCAAAGGAATATAACTTAACTCATTTTTACCAGATTGTATTTGCTAGCTGGTTGTGCCATGACATTTCATTAATGTTGCAGCATCTGCCTGCGACTGAGGTGGCTCCCCTTGAGACAGAAGTCCGTCCATTTAGTTTATCAGCTATCAGTCAGCCCTAAATTTGAAAGTTGTAAAAGATGAACTGGAGCCCTGAGATCCAAGCCCACATCTCTCATCAATCCAAGCTTTGTCTTCATAACAACTTTAGATAAAAGAGAAACTTCTAATACAAAGACAGGCCACAGCAGGCGCTGTAGCTTAGCTGGTCAAAGCACCTGTCTTGTAAACAGGAGATCCTGGGTTCAACTCCCAGCAGTGCCTCAAATCAGTGACATATGGAACACCTTAAGCAATTAAATCTGTCAAAATCTACAAATGCTTTTCCTAAGCCTTCTGTCAAAGCTTTGCTCTTTAGCTGGAGAGTGTGCTGTCTATCGAGTGTGTGAAGTGAATGTGGGTCAGTTCCAGTGGAAGTAGGCCACTCCATAGCCCACACAGGCCTTGAATTGTTTGAGCCCAGTGAGCAGCTTCTGGAAAGAAAAAACGTTTTTTCTGGGCGGTTCGTTTTAATCCGACTGGCTGAGGTGAAATAACCTAGAAGCAAAGTCACCCTGAAATCAGCGACAGTCAGAGAACACAGACGAGCAGCAGGGTGGGCCGGTTCAGGCATGAATGTGATGTGAGGGACTCAGCACCAGTGTCCATCCCATAACGTTCATAGGTTCATAAAAACCTTGTAAATCAGGTCAGCACAAAGTTCATACATTGGACTTGTTATCAAGCCCAGAGGCCTTCTTTGACTTTAAATCACCAAGAGGAGAATAAAGGAAAATCTCACATGTGAAACAACAACAAAACATTTCAGCAGAAAACATTCTGGTTCACAGGACCAGGGTTAAACCCCAGCAGTGCCTTGCTCAGATATGATTAAAAACTACATATGCAAAGAACAAAAGAAGAGTGGCACTGTGGCCTAGCTGGTCAAAGTGCCTGTCTAGTAAACAGGAGATCCTGGATTCTAATAACACCTTTAGATAACTCAACATAAAGTCATGGTGAAAGATCTGCTCAGATATTAACGTCTAATACTGTCTTTAACCAAGTTTTACTTGTTAGCTGG
Organism: Pseudorhombus dupliciocellatus; assembly: GCA_016785235.1. Taxonomy (NCBI): domain Eukaryota; kingdom Metazoa; phylum Chordata; class Actinopteri; order Pleuronectiformes; family Paralichthyidae; genus Pseudorhombus; species Pseudorhombus dupliciocellatus. The sequence goes on along the minus strand of JAFBJW010000126.1, from coordinate 1,489,633 downwards.
ACACTTAAGCACATACCAGGCGCTGTGGCTTAGCTGGTTAAAGCGCCTGTCTAGTAAACAGGAGATCCTGGGTTCAACTCCCAGCAGTGCCTTCAACAGAACTATATTTAGTTTATCAGTCAGAGCTTAATTTGAAAGAAGATGAACAGGAGCTCAGAGATCCAAGCTCACTTCTCTGTTCAATCCAAGCTTTGTCTTAATTAAAGTTTAAACAGCGCATCATGAAGTGACACTGAAAAATCTGCTGACAAAGTTCCAATACAAAGGCGCTGTAGCTTAGCTGGTCAAAGCGCCTGTCTTGTAAACAGGAGATCCTGGGTTCAAATCCCAGCAGTGCCTCATTTAGAAGAAGTTCAAAAATCTTACATATGTATGATCATTTTATACATAATGCAAACATTCTGTGAATCCTTAGACTCAGGACGATACTTAATCTTCACCATAGAGTTGAGGCTGGAGCAAAGTCAGTATGTGTTCTACCAAATATACATAGGACAGGACAGGACAATAACATGGTCAAAGGAATATAACTTAACTCATTTTTACCAGATTGTATTTGCTAGCTGCTTGTGCTATGACATTTCATTAGTGTTGCAGCATCTGCGTGCGACTAAGGTGGCTCCCCTTGAGACAGAAGTCCATCCATTTAGTTTATCAGCTATCAGTCAGCCCTAAATTTAATTTAATGCAGCTACGTTTAATTGATGAGCTATGAGTCAGACCTAAATTTGAAAGTCAACCATGATGAACTGCAGCCCAGAGATCATGTTCAATCCAAGTTATGTCTTAATTAAACAACTCAAAAGTGACACTGAAATATCTGCTGAGAAACTGCTAAAGCAAAGACAGCCCACAGCAGGCGCTGTAGCTTAGCTGGTCAAAGCACCTGTCTTATAAACAGGAGATCCTGGGTTCAAATCCCAGCAGTGCCTTTAATATGGCCACATTCAGCCTAATTTTACTGTAAGACCTCAATCTTGTCTTAACACCATATTTAGATTACTCAACATAAAGTGACACTGAAAAATCTGCGTAAATATCAATTTACTTCTCATACTGTCATTAACCTGGTTTTACTTGGTAACTAGTTTTATACATAAACACCAGGTGCTGTGGCTTAGCTGGTCAAAGCGCCTGTCTTGTAAACAGGAGATCCTGGGTTCAAATCCCCTGGGTTCAAATCCCTGCTGGGTTCAACTCCCAGCAGTGCCTTCAACATCATCACTACATTTAGTTTATCAGCTGAGTCAGACCTTACTTTGAAACAAGATGAAGATCCAAGCCCGGTTCTCTGTTCAATCAAAGCTTTGTCTTTGTTAAACAACTCAACATGTTTCTCTGCTGAGAAACTTCTAAGGCAAAAACAGCAGGCGCTGTAGCTTAGCTGGTCAAAGCGCCTGTCTTGTAAACAGGAGATCCTGGGTTCAAATCCCAGCAGTGCCTCAACGTGTGAAAGTTCAGAACAACATCTTAGAACTTTAGGATGATTTTATCCATAATGGGAACATTTTTCATAATCAGAAGATATATTGTTTTATAATAAATAATACACACTAAACTCATTCTCAGGAAACTGAGTTTCAGTAGAGCTGCAGTGGCACAGGAAGTGATGCCATGATGTCTGTGGTCCTCTATCAGTGTCTAGTGGAGATAAAAAAGTGAATGTGGAATTTCTTACGCACACAAACACCTGACCACGGTGACTGAGTAACACACTGTAACAGTAGATGTGAGACGCAGCAGTGAGGTGTGTGTGTGTATATCAGTGACCTTCAGATGCTAAAAACAGCCTCCGTGCTGTCAGCAGCTTGAGCTGCTCGCTGTTACTCTGCAGGTCTGAGTGAGCAGAGGAGGCTGCTGCTCTAAAACTCACAACATACTGACTATAGTTTACTGTAGCACAAATTTGTTTTTGTTTCTTTGACATTCTACATTCTTCTACATTTCATTCATCGTCTCTTTGTCATCATGTCTTTATGTTCCCGGTCCTGCTGCCCCCTTGTAATCTTCCCCTCTGTAGCACAGTGACACCAACAGAAACCCCTTGAGGACAGCTCAGTGAGTAGAACATGGATCATTTTCAGCTCAGTGAAACTGTGCAGCTGTAAGAGGACGCAGCGATGAGAGCTGAGTCAGGTCCATATGTTAGAGCAGGAGCTCGGCTTTCACACAGCCTGTGAAACTTTATTAGAGCAGCTCAGAGGACGCCCGGCTGAGCGTCGGCTGTGAAGCGGCACCGTGGGCTGGCTGAGGGCGTCATGCAGAACATTCTAACTGATGCTGTTTATGTTTGCTGGATGATTGAGTCAGCGAATTTCCTCATTGAGTTATTACTTTAATAATTTAAAATTATTTGTTCAATGTTCCAACAATGAAAAGCAAAATAGATCTGAAGTCTTCTTCATTGTTTAAAACGGATGTGAAGGTGAGCTCACGTCCTTCAGCAGCTGTGGTGGTGAATCCATCATTCAAGGTTTTATTAGAAACTTTTCTTGTTTCCGTTAAGTTTGGTTTGGATGAAATAAAAATGAGCAACAGCGACAAGAGCGACTGAAGTTTAACTATGACTCTACAGGTTCAATTTTATACTGACAACCTCATCTGGATAATTCATATAGAATGAAGACACTGATCTCCTGTTTACTGTGTAAATAGGAGAATTACTTTTGGCCATCACTGTTGCACAGACGAAGACGTTCTCTGTCTCTCTCCTCAGAGCGTCGGATTCTCTCACAACGACAAACTCTCGTCTCTGACATTTCAGTCGGGTCACAGGCTCTCGCGGCTCCGCAAAGGAAATGTCATTCTGTTTCAATGCACAGTCGAGAGACGCCGCAGAGAACGAGCAGAGTTTCCTCAACATGGAGCCGGCCAGGGCAGCAGAGCCGAGAGGAAGATGGAACAAGGCCCTTCCAGTTCATACAGCATGAGAAAATGACATGTCAATAAAATGTGAGACAACATTCAGCCCCCTGGCCAATCTGCCCTGAAATAACCAACCAAACCCAGAGGGATGATGGGAAGTGTCAGCTGTCTGTCACTTATCATCACTCTTACTGATCGAGAGACGCCAGCGGCAGGCTGTCATAGACAGTGGGTTTTGTGTAGATCAGATAAAAAGACTCAGACATGTTTCTCCAACATTCAGCAGCAAACTTATGAAATATGAAGAATTTCCAATGAAGCCAGTTCATCTTTCAGACAGAGTCAGAGACCTAATCACCCCGTGGCTGCAGGGGGCGCTGACGCTCACTCACAGTCATATGGTGTGGCGTTTTTCACTGTCAAACAGCTTCTGATACGTCTGCATGACGATGTGACTGAAACACAGGCAGAGACAGGAGAGGGCAGAGGGAAGCTGCTCGTCAGCTGTTCCTGAATGACTGAGCCTGCTGAGTGTGCATGTGTGGGTGTGTGTGTGTGTGTGTGTGTGTGTGTGTGTACAGCTGCAGGATGTCACTGTGTCGCTCCTGACTGAGAACAGACAGATGATCCGCTCGCTCCTTTTCAGCCAGATCTGATAAAATTCAGATTTGTTGATTGCACTGATTTCAAATATCAGTGATGTTCTGCTGCTGAATAATAATAATTATTGTTATTTCTGATCAGATTCAGATTTATAAACATTTCACATCGAACATAATTTCATGTCTGAGTGTTTGAAGGGTGAGATGTCTGATGCAAATTGCAGCAATCAGTCACTTTGGTATTTGAAGTAGCTCTGAGTGTGTGGGTGTGTGTGTGTGTGTGTGTGAGCTACGGCTGTGTCAGTGTCATCAGCCAATTAACCAGAGCTGATTGCCGGTTGTTTTCAGAAACACCGACTTCACAACTTATCTCTCATTAATCACTTTCTCTGTGAAGAGATTAAAAATCTGTTATAACTCAACTGGAGCCGTGCACTGTTGTGTGAACATCTCATCTGCAGCAGCAAGCAAACACACGCTCACACTGCCCCCCTCTTCTCTCGGAGGATCTTTCTCCTCATGAACACGCAGCACGCGAGGGGTCGAGGTCACACTCGGAACACAATCCATCCACACCACTCATCACTTCATTCACGTTGTCCACCTCCAGCTTCCTCCTCCGTTTCCTCCGACTACGCACATGTTCATCCTCATTCAACCCTGACAATCACGAGGAGTTGTAGCGACACATGGTGAACAGAGCAAGCGACTGACAGGAGCCCCGAGCTGAGAGGAGACCAACAGCTGATCATATTAACTCACAGCAATAAAGATGACCTGAGTGGGCCCCCGCAGGCCTATTTGGGCTGGGGACCTCAAAGTCCCTATTTTGTTCTTTTTTTCAATCCAAGAACATTCATGCCTTCCCATATGATTGATCTTAAACATCTGCAGCGCAGTTTACGTGCTTATATCAATATACATCAACACAGACATTTCAGACATTTAACTGATGCTGAATGAACCTGAAACCCAATAAGCAGAGCCAACAGAGGTCAAAGGTCAAGGATCACAGCACCCAGACAACACTAAATTCTCTGTGACTGAAGAAGAAGAGCACAGTGAAACAGTGGATGAAGGTAGACAAGTGTTTACTCTGTTTTTCTTCCTGCTCCGTCTATTCAGAGACGAAGCTGTGAAACCAACACCAGCTCCAGTTTTAGGCCCCGGCTTTGCTTTCCCTGACAAATCGTGGCAGCCGTCACACCCTCTGGAGCTGGTGGGAGCCAGCAAGGGGCCACAGATCGCTCAGCCTGTCGGGGTTTAAAATCCACCAAAAATCCCATTTTATCTTCAAAATGAATCAAAACACAGCAGACTTCAAATTTAAAGGAACGCACTGGCTTCCATTCATATCGATAGACTGAGAGCCGTACACTTCTTCTCAAATCATCACATTCCTACAGTGAAAGCTTATTTTCTGTGAACTGCAGAGGAGCTTAATATTATTCTGACCGTATTTTCCTCTTTACTGGAGTTTCTTAATGCTGTTTCAGGTATAAATTAATTGGACTTTTCAGCTTCCTACCCTGGAGATGGTCAGTGGCATGTTGAAGTCCTTCCCTCCCTGCAGCCTGAAGCCCCAGGGGCCGGGGCCCTGCAGCGTCACTGTGTAGCAGCTCATTCTTCCAGGTGAAACTTTAAAGATCCTGCGAAGCGGACGACGGCGACGGGAGGGAAGCGCTGGCGCCGAGTAGCCTCTGAAAGGAGACACAAAAACAAGGCGTTTAAATGGGGGAAAAGGTGTGACAGCCAAAATCTGATGTCAAACAAAAAAAAACTTTGACCAGTACACAAACCCAGAGACTCAGAGAGAAAGAGTCAGGGGAAGAGGAAGAAGCAGCGAGAGGAGAAAGAAGAGGACCTGCCTGCTCAGACGAGCTGAAGTGACAGCCTAAGAATAGCCAGAGATAGCACTGTGTGGCATTGTGTGTGGGGGGTGGAAGGGTGAGGCAGGGTGAGGCATGGCATAGGAGGTGAGGGGAAAGGAGGGGGGCTGGACTTATATGGCGTGAAAGGGGACCCCTGGTATGTCAGTCTCGCCGTGATTCACCGGAGCTAATATAGACCCAGAAGATTCTTCTGGACACCCCCACCCCCCACCTCCATAACGCCCAGGGTCTCCCTCAGATCCAATCAGGGCCGGCACCAGGAATTGTCTCATTACCCTTGTGACGGTAACATCGAAACAGAAAGGGCAGGAGTAATGTGTCTTTGATTCTCGAAAGGTCAGAGGCAGATGGTTATTATGGCAAGGTCACAGGTTCAAATCCCCTCCACACAAATTGATCCTGAGGTGTCCTTTAACCAGCGGATCTGAGACCAAACACATACTTCTGTTTCACTGACTTGTCATTTATAGACGGAACTGAAGATGACAGATTCTAACGGTTTGTTTTTCCTCATTCAACAATCCAAAGCCTGGTATTTAGTTTGCATCATTAAATCCTGCCGCAAGACTTCCAATCAAGCAATTTCACACAACACAGATGTAGCGTTGAATGTTTCTAATGATGAGTCTTTATCTGGTAAACAGCAGGGCGTTGCTCTCAGAGGTGATTGATGATTGTTCATGTGACTGACGGGATCAGCAGGACGGGATCAAAACAAACTCATTTGAAGTCTGAATCATAAACTATAAATCCTGTTACATGTCATCACCACTGGTGTGTGAACACATTCTGGGGACGAAGAAAGTTTTATAATGTGTACAAGTACACACTGGTCAGACCTGTGGGCACAGTAACAGATGCATGTTGGGGATTTATTTTGGCAGGTGATAACAGCACGTAACACACACAGCTGAGTGGTCAGTATGTATGAAGGTTCCCATTTTTTTTCAAATCAATTAGATTAGGAAGAGGCCAAAGGGTTTTATGACCTATACTGTTGCTGGTCACCAGGGGGCAACCCAGATCTTTTGGCTTTGCTTTCGGGGAATTTCACGTCGTCCATCTTTCTGTGTCCTGTGGAAGGAAGAACGGACACTGCCACTGTGTGGAAAGGACTATAAAAGAATATCAGCGGGACAGGCAGAGCTGCTCCGCCTCTTATATCACTTGCTAAGTTTAGACGCCTTCGTAGCACAGAGGAATCTGACAGACACGACCCGGAGATGGCAGTTCCCAGCATGCATCTGGCACACACTACAAAAACTGTAAGGTCAAAAAAGAAAGACGTTTGTTTGCTGTTCATTGATTTTTTTTTTTTTTTTTTTTTTTTTTTTAATAATGTGCTCACAGGACAGCAAATAAAGAGAGTTTGATTCTTCCTGTTATATTTCACAGATGGGCACTGACATCCTGGAGTGTGATTCATGACGTCTCTGATTTTATATTAGTGGATGACTCATTACAGAGTCAAACTGATTCCATCTTTCTGTGTCCTGTGGAAGGAAGAACGGACACTGCCACTGTGTGGAAAGGACTATAAAAGAATATCAGCGGGACAGGCAGAGCTGCTCCGCCTCTTATATCACTTGCTAAGTTTAGACGCCTTCGTAGCACAGAGGAATCTGACAGACACGACCCGGAGATGGCAGTTCCCAGCATGCATCTGGCACACACTACAAAAACTGTAAGGTCAAAAAAGAAAGACGTTTGTTTGCTGTTCATTGATTTTTTTTTTTTTTTTTAATAATGTGCTCACAGGACAGCAAATAAAGAGAGTTTGATTCTTCCTGTTATATTTCACAGATGGGCACTGACATCCTGGAGTCTGATTCATGACGTCTCTGATTTCATATTAGTGGATGACTCATTACAGTCAAACTGATCAGAAACACTTGACCAAACATCAGTGACATGAGAACGAGCTTAAATTACCGAACGTCTGCTTCAGTGTTTTCAGTTTGACCCATGTCTCATCTGCTGACATGGAGGAGGCAGGTTTGAGATGGCATCCAGCCACTGGGGGGCGATGTCATGTCTTGGTCCCAAAGCTGTGCCGTGGGACCACATCTGACATATTCACATGTCTGACACATTAGTTAACGCGCCTCACAGATGAATAAACACACAGGTAAATGAAAAGAACTCCATCTGACTGGTCATCAAACTGCTCTGAGGTCGGATCTGAGTGTGTGTACCTGAATAAACTGACTGTAGTGTTCACCAGCCCTCAGGTGTGTCCCCGCCCGCCTGCTCCTGGGCCGCGCCGTGCACAGAACCCAGCAAACACCCTGGAAATAGAATTACCGGATGAGTTGAAGTCATAAAAACAGGTGCACTCCATGATCAGGCCTGGAATCTAACTGACCGGCAGCAGATTCGGCGGGGCACAGCTCCCCGTGTCACCCGGCCTCCGGCGCTGAGGGCCGGGCGGGCGGTGCCACTTGTTGCCGGCTGGTGGTGGTGATGATGGCGGGGCGGGTGGAGGGATTAACCCCGGACAGAGCGGCGGAAAACACGCCGACAGAGACAGTGTGGAAAAGGGTAGAGAAGTGAAAACCTCACGCCGAGTTTCTCACTAAAGCTCCGTGAAAGGTATCACACCGAGCGGACTTTCCGCGGCCCGTTGTCCGGGATCCTGCTCCGGTGCCCGGGCCGGGCAGAGCTGCAGGGCGGCCGGGAGGAGGAGGGGGGGTTGGAGGCCGGGGGTCATGAGCCGGGTTTTTATTTAAAGAGGCAGGAGTCAGTCAGACAGGAGTTAACTCTGTGGGCTGTATATAAACCAGTTTATATTGTAGACAAACCAGTTCCCACTATAAAACTCTTTATAAGGATGAAAGTAGCCTGCCTAAACTAAAATGTTCTATATGTTATTACTATAGTTGTATCACTGTTTTTTATGTATATATTGATGCTGCTGCTATCTGTTTATCTATCCAGCGATCTAAAAGTTGTTGTGTTCATGACTGAAGTTAAAATGTTGACATAAAACTTGTTATAAGAAAATAAGGTCCACACAGAGTACTAGATATTTATTTAGAAAAATAAATAAGACCAACACTGAAGGGTGACGACTCTCACGACTCCGCTTCAATCATCAGCCCCTCAGAGCAGACGCTTCGAGACGCATCTACCACGACATGGAACACCTGCTTCGTATTCAGCCTCAGAGACTCTACTGCATTACACCGCTGCTTCACCAGAGGCTGCTCGCCCTGCACTCACAGACATATCAGGGAAATGTGCACACGCTGAGGACTGTGTTGTTAACAGGACAGAAGGGAGCATACATGTTTGAATCAAACTTATCCATGCAGTTTCTAAGGTGTGAACTTTTTAGAAATGGTAATCTTATCATGTGTCCTTCCTGTTTTTATGCTACAACAATGTGTTTAAGATAAAAAAGTTCATCTTGATAAAGCTGCTGGTATAATCCGGCTAAAGTTGAACAGTTTATTGTAGTTTAGCAAAAGTGAAAATATAGCTGGCAGTGAACTCTAACCTCACTGGCTAGTTAAAGACATTGTGTTTATGGATGCCTTCAGTGTGGGTTAGTTTTATATAAGTCACCCATATACCCTTTTTGGGTATATGGCTGAGTTGTAGCTAACAGCTAAAGAGCTAACATATTTGAATTGAGCCTGGATTCAAGCTAAAGCAGCTAACAACAATCCGTTGTAGTTCAGCTATACAGCTAAACTAGCAGAGCAGTTTTAGAATTCCACTAATGTTGCCCTGTCTGAGATTCAAAACAGTTTTGTTGATTAAGCCTTCTACAATCTTCAGTTTAAGCTTTGTTGAGATTTGTTGTCTTGGTGATGAGAATTTGGCATTCGAGTGGAAATCTGTACGAGTTGGGGAAACATTCAATTAGACTCTTGGGGAATGTTCATTATCTCCACATGACTTTTCAAGAGCCGCTTTACAATCAACACCAAAATTCCTTTTAAAACACCAACCACATCACAATCACATTCCACCAAATCACCTCTCAGCAAAACTATACATTTTAAAGATAGAAATAGGAAAATGAAATAAAGAGACAGAGAACAACACCAGGACACAGGGAGTGTTTGAAAACCATTAAAAATAACTTGTTTCCTAACAAAAGTGCATTTGCAGGCCTCAGGGCTCTCAACACCCACTGAGGAGATTCGAGCCGAAAAGAAAACAGACAGTTTGGAAAATCCTTCTGTCACTACACCCAGGATGCGATCCAAATCTGATAGCAGATGGAAACATGCTCACAGGTCTCGGAACGTTTAGCCAGGATCAGCACAAAGACGGGAGGCTAGTGGTTAGCTTCGCTCCAATAAAGTGGAATAAAACCCAGACGACGGCAGGAGGATTTCTAAAAATATCATGTTTCCCTCTCAGAACGAGAATCTGGCCGAAATGATGCTTATAACTTGCTGGAATTTGATACTCTCCTTCTCCTGGAAGTCAAGAACTAATGGTCTGAGCTAAACTCCATCTTGTTAAAAAAATTCATGCCAAAATAAAAACATTGTTCCTGAAATTAGCATTAAAGTGACATTTTATGAAACAAGAATAAAATAAAACTACCATGCACAGTTTATAGACACAATATTCCATATTCACCATATGGAGGTTTAGTCAACAGTCAAATTTAAGGCTGGGCTAAATTTCACATTAATGTTTAAATTAATGTTTTAAGCGTTCCGCCTGTCACATCACTCTGCACAGCACTGAGCTGGAAAAAACACAACAGATAAATTCAATTGAAAGCAACAGTTATAATACAAACAGAAGAATCGGTGCGGCAACAATCTCAACATGCAGTCAATTCATATTAACGAGGAACTCTTCTAAAGCAAACAAACAAATCAGGGATAACAAATAAAGGAGCAGGAAAACTTCCTTTGGCTAAAGTTTTTAGTAAAAGTAATAAAGAAAACACCATCGGACGCTGGTTTGTCCTCAGTTATTAAATGTGTCTCACTTCAGGGGCTGCATCTTTCTGAGGCCGCATGGCTAAATACCTTACAGGCTGTTGTGTGTGTGTGTGTGTGTGTGCATGTGCCTGCATCATTAAATATGTGCAAATGTGTTCTCTCTATTCAACCAGAAGAAGTAAAAACCTGTGGGTGTGCAGGGCCGTTAAAACAGCCACCATCATTAAAAATACATTAGAAAGTACTAAAAGTACTTTAATACAGAAAAATAATTCACTGTATCTTTAAAGAGCAAAATACACTAAATAAACCTTTCTGAGATTTTCATGTTGATAAGTATTGAGGCTAATACAACATCACTCCTCTGTCCACAAAATGTTTATAAAAAAACAATGGACAGAAAAATGTCACGCTGAGCACAGAGTAAAGCCGAAAACCATTCAGACTAAGTTCAGGGATTAGTTCACAGACCATTAATTGGAAAGTGTTAACTTTATGCCAGACTTGTGTTTCTTGAGCTCTTATAGTCTGACATAATCATAAATTAAATAATAATGTGTTTCAAATGAGGAGAAAAATCCATTACAGTCTCTTTTGGCAGTAACCTTGTGTCTGAACTCTCAGGCGTCTCAGCTCAGACGTGGATAAGATGCACGACGTATAAAAGCAAATGAAATGAGCAGCATTGAGAGTCTGTTTCCAATTTTCTATTAATATGACATTCGTGAAAAATAAATATCAAGTTATTTTTAGAAAAGGCCTTAAAGGGTTGGATGTGTGGATGTGTTTGAAAGCTTGAAATCTAATAAAATGTACGTTTTGCAAAGGTTAAAGTTAACGTCAAAGGCTTGAAATACTTTATGACAAGCTGGAAAGAAGAAATGCCTCCTGGTCTCTGGGTATGTTTGTCCTTTAGATACTTGGAAAACAGCAGCATATATGAATAACTATTTTGTATTTCTCATAAATTCACCAGAGGAAGGAAGTGTGTTCAGGCTTAAAGTGTTACATTGCTCTTTAATGCATGAATTGTTATTTTTCCATCTCTATGTGTTGGTTGAAATGTAAATTTAAAAAAATTGTGCTTAAACCCTACATATCTAAATATCTGACTGGGTGTGAGCTGATGAGGTGGCAGCTGCTGATTGGCTGCTGTGGTCAGTCTATGCGTGCCCTGCTCCCCTGTTGCTGCTGCTGCTGCTGCTGCTGCTGCTGTTGTTGTTGTTGTTTGTTTTGGGGCGGGCGACACGTGAGCCGTTCCGCCCGATGGGAAGGAAAGGGCTGGACTCTGAGGTGACGACGATGCTCGGAATTCGACTGATCGTGCCTCTCCTCACGTGTCCGTCTGCATAATCGCCACCCTGGGGACACAGGAACGCGAAATATTTAAATAACAATTTTACTGCAGCCGGCCACGAGGGGGCAATCCAGATGTTTTGGGTTCAGTTCTTTGAGCTGTCATGTCTTCCATCTTTGGTTGAAATGAGTCAACCAAAAAGGACAGAGCACACGGTTTCACTAAAACACTATCAAAGTTTGGATCTTAATTTGCTGATGTTGCTAATAATTGTTCATGAATACTCACATTTGTGATGCTGCTGCGTTCACTGACTCCTGCCATGGAGAAATCGTTGTCGTAAGACTGGAAAAGCAAAACAATAAAAACATATAATCATGTATATCCCATCACACAGAGGAAGTGCACTGTTCCATATTTGACTCAATCAGAGGACAACTCATCAAAGTCAACAAATAATTTAAAAATAGATGTCAGACTTCATTCAATCATTAAGATCCAAAAGACAATTTTGTGGTTCGGCCTGAAAAAGGTATTGAGCAGATTAAAGAGCAGAAAAAAGAGCAGCAGATTAATGTGAAACATCGCTGTTACGTTCTGTTGCCTGAGCGCCACAGATCCGCTTTCACTGCCTCGGCTAACCCACAAAATGACCCAGAATCCTCCTCAGGTGACCCTCACATCCTCCCTGGATGAGTGTAACGTTAATAATCTGCATGACGGGTGAAATGCCTCCTGACACAGTCTGTGAGGGTCCCGCTGTTTAATCCCTCTCCCTCTGTTTTCACGCTGTGAAGGTCGACCAGGACGAACTCGGAAAAAAATCTCATTCAAGGTTTAAACTCTAAATATAAATGTTTACACACATGTCTGTCCAGGTCATAAACCCATCACCATCAATCCTCTTGAGCCGCCGTCTCTCCGATTAGCATTTGTAGCATCAACTGTAAAGATGGACGACATGTTCTCTGTTGCTCCCTTTAAAGCTTCCTGCATCTGGGAATGGATACAGGATGACCTGTCAATCATGATGTGCTACAGCCCCTACTTTGATATTTCTAATTTGATCCCTGTTCCATCTAAAAACATGCAGGAGGTGGAGTACAGATGGTTTGGCTTCAGTTCTGGGAGCAGTAATGTTGTCCATCTTATTTTATAATCTCTGTCTGCACCTTACAGGCTGATGATGAGTTCAGACCCAATGTGAAGCCGTGAGACAGCAACTGAACATTGAGGGACTTGATTGACAGGTAGGAGGGGTTACCTTCTCGAAGATGCCCGAATCGTTGCTCTTCATCTTGGACTTGAAGCTGGACGAGGGTTTGAAGTCGGGGAGTTCGGTGGTGTCTCTGCTGATGTCACAGGAGACCTGGCGGCTGGCTGGTCTGGAGCCCATGCTGGACAGATCAGCCTCGGTGTCCGTCAAACCCTGCAAGGAAGTTCGCAGAGGTGAGGGCCTCCTTTCTCTCAGGTGTGCGTCACTGAGCGGGCTCTCATGGCTCAGAGCTTACCGATTCGCTGTCGGACACGGAGGAGAGGCGGGTCTTGCCGGAGTTCTGCCGTCTGAACTGGCTGCTGATGTCGGACGACTGGCTGGTCACGGTGGAGCGGCGTGTCGACACGAAGCTGCTGCTGGCCGAGCGGAGGTCGCGAGGATGAACACAGAGCAGGACGCCGAGACATGGGATGTACTTTGCGAGGGCGACCCTGGAGAGAGAGAGAGATGTGAGCATTAATGTGACATTTGGTTCAGCGCCATCCTAGTTTTTGAAACCAAAAATTAATGCTATATGGATGAACAGGAGGATGAGCCTGAGCCCCTGAGAGCTCAGGGACTCATGCCCACCTACACCTCCCACTTGCACCCATTGGAGGGTACTAGCTGTCAATCACACTGTGGGCTCCACCCCCAATACATCCAATGCTTTTTGGTCTTGTTTACTAAGACATTTTCGATAGAGGTCTAGATCCATGTTGATTGATGGTTTGAGTCTCCACACAGGAGTTAAACAACTCTTCTCCGTCCTTGTGTCACCTGGTCTCATCCACAGAGCAACAGGTCAAGGTAAAGACTCAAGAAATAATGACAAATACAACATCCATTCACTGCAGAGGCCGTCCCCCTGGACAAATCTAGAGGCCGGAGTGTGAGACACACACTTACAAGCTGCCACACAAACCTTTTTGATTTTTATCTTTACTACACCTTCTAGTATTTAGAAAGACTGAAGAGCAATTGAATGCTGTTTGTTTAGTTCATGCTTGTCAGTGTCTTGTTGTTTCTTTTAAAGGTCAATTCGCTTCAGGAATCATAAAGTTGTCCTGTATTGCTTTATACTGTGGAATGTATTATACTGTCCTGCACTGCATTGTTCAGTATCAGCCTAATAGATGTGTGCAAATCCTGTACAGAAGCACAAGTACAACCTAAGAGGATGCACTGTATATGTACGTTGCTAAGTAACCATTGTACAAATTAACAGTACTTAACAATACTTCATAATTTCACTTGTCTTCTCCATCGGCTGAAAGCGTTGTATAAAACAGTTGTATAAGCTGTTTTTTTTCTTCATCCTGCAGCCTTCAAATCTCTTAACAATCAGGGTCAGGTGTCCTGCATCAAACCATCGCCTGTGTGTGTTTAATTCTCTCCAGCCCAGTTAACATTCAGGTTAACTGAGCAGCGATTATTTGGGCTGATGTTTTAAAGCACTTTCAGCAGCTCTCTCTGATTAGATCGATCCTGGCTCGGCAGCCGCTCACTGAGCTGAACTGTTCACATTCAGGCACCAGTCTTACACGCAGTGAGGCCAGCTGCGTTCAGGGTTTTTCAAGGAGCCACACACACGACACATTATGATATTATTGATATGTTGCTGTCAGGTTTAGTTCCAAGAAAGGTATAATCATTTACAAGCCCCGAAAATAGATTTTCTCTCTTGAATTATTATTTTTCTTTATACTGAAGCCTCTAACATCATGAGTGGCTATTTAATCACAGCTTCACCCAACATTTTCTCTGAAATGCAGCCTTTCACGCAGCGTGTTACCTGTACTTTGGGTGGGTGATAGCGTAGATGATGGGGTTGTGAATGGCGGAGGCCTTGGCGATGACGGCGGGCACAGAGTTCATGTAGGGTGTTAACATGTCAGCGTATCTGCAGCAGAAAACAAAACCCGACTCAGTGAGATGAACCAATTTGACACTTGAATTCCTCGATTCAAAATGTATAAGGGATTTTATTTTGTCGTTATTTACCCGGCGAAGGCTGTGAGGGCAACGGTGGAGTACGGCGACCATGAGATGACGTAGAGAAGGATGACGATCAGAGCGATCTTCGCCATCTTCCACTCGTTCTGCAGACGGTGGAAACTCTTCACCGAGTCACGGCTGCTGCTGTGACTGTGAGTGCTGCCGCTAAACTTCCCCACAGCCCTGTGCACACACACAGATTTAAGATCACTCCAACCTCATTGTTTGGGTCTTAATACAAATCCAACATGGCAACATACACATACTGGTTTGTGTTGCGTATGGCTCGGAAGATGAAGACATAGCAGTAGATGATGATGAAAAGCGGGAGGAAGAAGACGAAGATGAAGAGCAGCATGGTGTACGCTCGCACCGACGGCGTAAAGGTCATGTAGTCCCACGTACAGGAAGTCAGCAGACCCTCAGGGACATAGGCACCTTACAGACGAGACAGAGACACAAGCAATCAGTGACTGTGACTGAATAGTTATGACATGTAACGTGTGTGTGTGTGTGCGTGTGCGTGTGCTCACTCCAGCCAAAGAATGGCGGCAAGCTCCACCCCAAAGAATACACCCATGCAGCCACGAGGACCAGGAAGGCCCGTTTCCGTGACAACACGCCAATGGAGGTCAGAGGCCGCGTGATGACGAAGTATCGGTCGATCGCAATCACCGTCAGCGTGATCATGGAGCAGATTCCAAACAGAGCGCCACAAAAGGCGTACAGCTCGCAGCCTGCAGACAGAGGGCTGAAGATAACTGGTTGATGTGTTACATCCACACGTCTTTAACTTCCTGTTGAAACGTTAATTAGCCGAGCATGAATTAACACCGTCTGCGGGCTCCTGATTAGAGTTTGAACGCTGGCTCCAGAGAGATTTTCCAGGTGAAACATCTGCAGCCTCGTCATCGTCATACTCTGCTGGACATCACGTCTTTATAAAACCTAGAGTCCAGTCCTGGAAGAGACCTGAATGACAACCACCCTAAAAGATAAAACCAGGTCCCAGCAGTGAAAGCGTGGGTCAATGGACAATCAATACTCTGCACTTTAAGGGTTTGGTCAGAGTCAGTTCATCAAAGACTGACAGACGTTCAGTCCTGTAAATAACCATAAATTAATATGTAGAACACGAATAAAGAAAATCAACATAATATCTGTTAACTCAGACCCTGATATGTGTGAATCAGTAGATAGATCGTGTTCTTTATGTGAAGCAGGTGAACTGACCCCGTAAACACAGGTCATGTCTTTCACATCAGAGGCTCACTTTAAATTCAGCAGATAAAAGTTCAGTTCAGTGGCTCCGGCTCTGCTCTTTCGTCTCTTTACACTCGGGGGGAATTAAAAACCAGATGGGCCGTCATATTAAAACGACCTTGGAGCGTGGAGGATTTAATCTAATGCAAACACTCGCTGCCTCTGTCTGAGCTCAAATTCACTGACACCCACTTTAAAGAGTGAAGGAGTGAAAGCGGAGGTGAGAGAAGAGAAGGATGAGGAGCGTGGTGAATTGTTCAGACATGTTTTGAAAAGCAGAGGAGAGACAGCTATTTAAGCCTTCGTGTTTATATTAGAACAACTTTCTCCAGCTCCTGTAAAATACTCTTAAATGTATTATTTGAAATTCTGAAAGTACTGACAGTCGCTGTGTAATTCACAGGTGGAAACACTCAACGGAAGAGGAGAGGAGGATGCAGAAACGTCTAAGTGTAAGTGTGAGTGCTGTCACCTTTCTCCCCAAAGATCCACCTCTTGTGCATGCTGGTGGTGAAGAAGATGGGCGCCTGAGTGACGCACATCAGCAGGTCTGTGATCGCCAGGTTAATGATGAACATGTTGGCTGGTGTCCTCAGGCTGCGGCTCCTGCAGCACACACACACACACACAGATGTTTGATATGGTCTGAGTTGCTCTGCTGCGTGCAGCAGACAACAGTGAATCTCTTGCAATACGCCCACATCAAGAGTGGTGCTGTAGCTTAGCTGGTCAAAGCACCTGTCTTGTAAACAGGAGATCCTGCGTTCAAATCCCAGCAGTGCCTGAAAAACCGATTCAGTAGGTACACTTGGTTTTGAGATTTGGTCAATGGATTACTGAACCCCTTAACCCCCTTAACCCCATGAACCCCTTAACCCCCTTAACCCCAACCTGGACGCTACAGTGAGCTGACACCTCCTGAGTTCAATCTGCAGCTGCACAGTGCTCAGACTTCTTTGACATAACATAAAAACTATTATTTGCTCATCATTTGGAGCAAATTAACTTCCTCATGAATTGCAGGTTGAGGAGACGTGTGGTGTTTGACAACACCATGGACACAACCTGACGACTGGGACAAGGCTGTTTTAGAGGACGAAAAATCACTTGGAGTTGCTTCAGAACTACAATTACTCTCAAGATCAATGGAACATCCATCGTGGTCTGGTTTTAAAGACGGATCGATTCCTGCCACACAAAGGCGCCGATCGATGAGTGGGCCAAATTCGTCTTTAAGAAGTTTCAGCTTCTTCAAACAATGCGGGAGAAGTGGTTGCTCTGTGTTTCACATAAAGAAGATAAAAGTGTGTCGTCGATGGATCGTCATGGCCTGAGGTCACACTGACTGACGCTCTCCTACCTCGACCCTGGTTACCGCTCCACCTACCTGCTGAAGGCGTAAATGACCAGGAAGTTTCCCACCATGCCGGTGATGCCGATGGCGAGGATGACAGAGCCGATGGTGTAGTGGGCGTGGTCGGGGATGGCCACCGTGGGGTACGGGTACGGGACCCTCATTGCCACCTGAGGGACAAGACAGTGAATCACATGTAGCATTGTTGATTTTGTGGTTCATGTTTTCGTGTTTCAATCAAGAACTTTCAGTAAAATCACGATAATATACTTCTTTGTCAACATAGTTCATAAAAGTGGAATTATAAATAAAGTCTGCGTGTTGAAAATTACGGACATAGTTAAAGCTTAAACCTGCTGCCATTGAAGACCGATCACTGTTTAAAGGGATTTGCTGAAGGTCATTTTATTAAATGACTTCATTGTTCCACACTGGCAAAACTCTCAGATTCATCTTCTCCACTAATCACCAGCCTTAATTCCTGTAAGACTAATGTCTCCACGAGACCTGAGCACCACTGTCTCTGATGAACCTCCTCTCCTCACGTCTCACATCTCTTCATCCCGTCTCCCCGTTGCCACGTTAGCAGAATTAATCCCTCCTGGCCTCAACTGAGAGCTAATCAGAGAGGGAGGTCAGTCTGAGGATCAGCCACTTTAATTGAACTGGAGTTTTTTTTTTTTTTTTTGAATTGTTTAAATGAATGGACCCTGGCTGATACCTGGTAACTCCTGTATATGTTTCTTGGTGTGTTGCCATGGTTACGCAGGTGATCAAGCTCGAGACAAACAACCGCGTGGAGCGGTCTCACACGCCCCCGTCCAGCCAATCGGAGCTGAGCGTCCCATGGATCCGGACGGATGCGAGCGCCTGTGTGATGCTAATGCTTCACGTCTCCTGCGGTGACCCGTGAAACGAGATCAAATGTTGCACACACGCGTCACATCCAGAGTGGTTTGGTCTAAATGTGCGTTGAGAGTCTTGTGCTCCGAGAGAGGCGGAAACGAAGAAGAGGACACGCTGACAGTGATGGAGCGGGACGTGTTGTGACAGCTGACGGCGGCGCTGACGCAGCAGGCGACGGACACGCTCAAGGACGCGTTCACCTGAACGCAGCCTCACAGCATGGACGCAGGACCAGAGTCATTTCTAATTGGCAAAACCGTGGTTCAGTGTCCACTAACAAACAGCGCTTCTTGATCACCATGACAACCGCCACAGTTGTGTGTCATGGTGGCCGAGAGGTTAAGGCGTTGGACTCGAAATCCAATGGGGTTTCCCCGCACAGGTTCGAATCCTGTTCATGACGAATTATCTTATAAGAGAGTCCCTCATCTTACTTTGATGTTAGCGCAAAAAAAAAAAGTCTGTTAATTCCATTTACCATAAAATATATTTCCTCTGCCAAACACAGACGTGGATACTTAGGTGACCCACACAGTTATTAGTTTCAGAAGTGGGTCACAAAGCTGAGATGAAAACTTCACGATCTCAATGTTTCCCCATCACATCAGCTGTTTTGTTTGTTTTCTTTCAGCTGCGAGGTCACTCATCTCTCAGCACATTAACTCAGGCAGCGCGCCTGTCAGAAAGGATTCAGCGTTCCAGCGGCGCCCACCACTGCTGCGTTTGACACGGGAGGATCCGTCCGTTCATTAGAAACAGTCTGTCTCCTCCTCTCACTCTCCGTCCTCACACCCCTGACACATCCAGTCAGCAGCTCTTCACCTGGCTTCATCTCTTTCCTCTGCTTTTCTTCTGGGTTTGAAACTCAACCCGGGAACAAACAAGTCCTTCAAACAATGAAGCAATCAATACGTCATGACTGCTGTGAATAGAGGGGATGTCTTGGAGCTGATGACAGAGAGGCTGTGTCCTTTAAGAGACAGTGAGATCCACCTTTTACAACTAGAGCGGCTGACCGCTGACCTGCAATGATGTTTCCTGTCAGATGAAGTGGAGCACCGACCTTGGGATCAAGCTGACGGATGCATGTCACCCGTCACTGCGGCGCGAGACCTTAGAGTCCCTGTGGTGGGCTGACAGAGGTCTGATGAGGGATTCGTTTCCAGCACTTTGCCCCAGAGCTGCCATTTTTACACTGGTGCTCATCAGCACAACTTCACATCAAAGTAGTTTGGACCTTTGTCCAATTAAATCTATCGAGAATGAAACAGAAACAAAAAGAGATCCCTGAGAGAGGGGGATGTTCATTTAAATGTGTTGGCGCTTCATGTATGGATTCACTGTAATCAGCTGAGTCTCTGAGCTAATTAGTCACGATGTTCAGCTTCATGTGTTAATTATCTCCATGACTTCACTGGAACAATGTTTTATTTCTCACTACGCTTGTTTAATGGCTTGAATGAAGACCATGGCTGTGGGCGGTGTGTGTGTGTGTGTGTTAGTGTGTATTTGTTATGTGTTCTCTATAGGGTGACTGTTTTCTTCGAATTTTTTTTCCACCGTGTGACCACATCAAGCCTCTGAAGGACAGCCAGGGGGCGCTGGCAACATTTGGGCTTCACTTTAAGATGACCTGTCAATTCCTTTGTCTTTAAATTCACATCACATCTGGTTTGGACTGTAGCTCATATAATGATTAACCACTCTATCTACAGCCACAAGGGGGCGGTCGGGGGGGTTGGCTTCACTTTTTTCACCTGGCTCTCTGTGTGTGTGTGTGTGAACAGAAACAGGGGTTGACCCCTGACCCTGGATGTAAAGTGGATTATTTCCAGCTGGCAGGAATCCATTACTATTTGAATTATGTAACACGATTACAGAGTGTACCTTCACATGTGCAGCTGACCCAGATTACTCTCACACTGTAATTACACTGTGTGAATCTTTCTGGATGTAATTAGAGTTTCTCCAGCTGAACATCATCAAGTCAAATCTTCTCAGAGTCAAGAGGAGTTGATCAAACTCGAGGCTTGTGGTCTAAAGTTTGGACAGAGGAAGAAAAAGAAGGCAGCAACAAAGCATCCAATGGGTGGATCCTTCTTCTGCCTATCCCAGGATTCACTGCTTAGGCGCTAACAAAGGATGATCCCATTTCAAAATATGTGCGATCTTTCCTGGGCAACAAAAACAAGCGGAGGAAACCGTTTGTAAAGTATCAGCTAGAACAACTCTGAGAAGAACAGTCGCCCTCTGCTGGTCATTCAAGAGAAGACACGTTTCAGAAATTTCCTCATTAGCTCTGATCTACGTCCACGCTGTCTCTTTACGTTCTTTGTTGAAATGCTCATGATGAAAATGTCGACTTCATCAACATCAAGAACAACAGCATCACTTAATCGACAGAAACAGACTCGGCCCCGCCCACATGTCCTGCGGGGATGAAGGTCAACTCCCCTGCTGCGCTAATGGCAGAGAGAAGTGATCCACAACAACATTTAGGTCCCGATGTTATAACGCCTGGAACAGGCCGTCTGACCTCGTGGTCGCTGTCTGCAGCTGACAGTGTTAAGCTGTGATGGCAACAACACACACACACACACATCCACCTAACCTTTACACTCCTGCATGACCCTGATACACATAAACAAATACACAAAATGGAGCAGTGTACACACACACACACACACACAGGTGCAGTCAATGTATTATAACAGGATCAGACGACGTCAAACTGTGGAGCAAATTCAAATCATAGGCTTGATGTGGCATAAATCATGTGTGTGTGTGTGTGTGTAATGCAGATTCAAACTTTCTTTGTTCTTAAGGTATTTTTTTGTGTACTGTAGCTGTTGTCTCACTACAGACAACAGAGGCAGAGTGAATTATAAGACCTGATTTAAAATGAACAACATTCAGGACACAGACGATCAGATGTTGGAAACTGAAGCAAAACCTCCATCACTTAATGACAACAAGCTTAAATGAGTTACAGCTGTGACTCTATCGACATATTTACATCAGCGTGTGTGTGTGTGTCCTGTTTTCATCAGCCTTGAAACCTTCCCACGCCACAACCGACTGAACCGCTACATCACATGACAAATTGTGAGCATGAATGTGTGTGGGTGTGTATGTGTGTGGGTGTGTATGTGTGTGTGTGTCTTTATGTGAGTCTCAATCAGTGACCCTGAGATCACAATGAACAGAAAAACAAGAAAAAGAAAGAACAATGCAGACGTGCAGGTGCACGTCTGTACTGTGTGTGTGTGTGTATTTAGTTGTGTTGTTTGTTTTTGCAGCTCGTGTGTAGTGAGAACAACATGTTGAGACTAAAAAAAGAGTCAAATGTAAATGTAATGATAATGTAAACACTATAGTCCTCAACTTGACTCGATGTGTAATGTATTAAACATGTTCACAGTTTCCATAGATCTATTCTAATTAAAACCTTGCTCGTTTTCAGAGCTTCAAACTGAAACTTCATACAAACAAGTTTTCTCCTTTTCTCAAAACAAACTCTTGGACACATCTGGACGAGTTTCACGCTGAAGAAGCAGAAATCAAACTTCGGCTGATCGTCACTATCAGCAGACTTTTTGTTCTTTAACAGATAAAACATGCAACAACACAGGTTTCCAGTGAGCGGGATTACGATCGGGCCTCTTGAACCCGACCCACCCGTGAACTCACCGCTCCGCTCTGCAGAGAAGAGTCAACACGTTGGGGTTTTCTCATAATTGCTCTGGATGACACGCGGATCCTTTGGTGTTCGAACCACGCAGGTTTAGTCCAGAGGGGATTATTTACAGATTACCAGCGTGAAGACGGTTTTCAAATTTAGTTTCCTCTTGTTCCCATGACCTCTCTGCACCCGCGGCTCTCAGGTCCAAACAAACCCAACAAACCCAAAGCTGAGGCCATTTTCCACCGTGTTGTTTAACACTTAACGGCATTAACATGTTTTAAAACTCTGATTTCTATCTCTGTCTCTGTTTGGTGGATCTTCAGCAGCTCAGGGTTCCGCACCAGCGTCACATCAGCCGGCCTTTAATTTTTTTGTTTGACTTTCTGACAACAGAGCTCAGAGAAGATCTCAGGCAGCAAAGCTTGAAATTTCCTGGTTGTCAAAGGGTTCTTGAATGCAGCAGCATGGATGGTTATCAAACAGACCTGACACCAGGCGCGACATCAAGAAAATAAATAGAAACTTAATATTAAGTTAAGATTGTTTCACGGAACAAAGAAAGAGAATTCAAAATGATCTGCAGTGGGATTGGGTTATTTGATCTCCAATTGATTTCCTGTGATGGCATGATTTCTGATGCTCCATAAGCGATGCCTTTTCTCTCGTACGTTCTCTGTAAATATTCTGTCATAATAAGAATGTTGTTAATAGTCTCTCCTCTTGTATGGACAGTAAATCCAGTTTGTGGTGGAGTGGCTGTGAAACAGATCAGAGCTTTTTCTCCTGGTCCAGCTGCAGTTAGTCAGTAATCCAGTTTTAAACGAGTCTTTGAATCCAGACTTCAGCTCCCCCTCCTCCTGGGATTTATCTCACACATATATCCAGCTCCACCTCTGCTACGTGAACTCATTATGGCTTCAGATCCCTGCGCGGGGTCCTGTGTGATATACTGAGTATAAGCTGCACATATTTGCCGCTATCACTTCATCTCTCTGTTTTCATTCCTTCTTATTCCGTTCACCTAAGATGGGTTTGTTGTTTTCTTCCACGGATGATTTCCTGAGCTCCGTGATCTGTCTCTGCCTCCGGCTGAAAACAAATCCAAACTAAACTCAACTAAATATTTTGTGCTGTCGTTTTCCATAAATGACTTCATACTGGGAACCAGTCTGTCGCCATCAGCTTAGAGATAGGCAAGGTGAAACGAACGTCCAGCCACCAGGGGGCAGTCCAACTCCTTTGGCTTCGCTTAATAGCGCTGTCATCGTTGTCCGTCTTTATTTAGACTCAGTGGAACGTCACAGGTGACAGCAACGCTGACAGTGGTACTCGTAGTAGCAGTATTTGCAGTGACAGCAACAAACTAAATGAGAATTAATTTCCTCCTCAGACTCTTTTGTTTTCCAGAGTTTTATTTTGGCTCCGTCGTCACACCTCGGCTCTGCAAACTGTTTTATTTAGAAACTCTGTCTCTTCGCATTTAGGAAACCGCCTCAAGCGTTATCAGTTGCCAGAGACTTTGACTTTGCTCATCGGTTGCCATGTAAAATAAAAACAAGAGACAAAACAGTGGATGAATGTAACGCAAGGCCGCCGCAGGATCAGGCGTCTGTCAAACATCATGTCGCCGAGTTGAGGCTCTGGACGTCTGCCGAGAGTTCGAAAGGAAAAACCAGCCGCTGGATGAGCGGCTCAGCTCCAGAGCAAAGGAGACTGCTGGGTTCCACAACACGATGAAGAACAGAGTCCGCCCGCAGCTCAGTGACATTCGATTCATTCCCTTCATAACGAAAAAACTTTCATCAGGAGGACCAAAATACTGAGGAGGAAACCTCGGACACAAAGCGTCAGGACTCTGAATCCAGTCACCTGAGACGTCAGCACGTTGGTGGTCATGAGAGTTAAAGCCATCGAATGTTCACATGAACTCCCATGTTGACCTGCATCCATCCCCTGATTGGAAACTTCGTTTATTAACATGGAGGGCGTGTCATTTATGAGCTATACTGCAGCCAACCACCAGGGGGCAATGGTGGGAGAGGGTCAAGGGTCAATATGTGCTCTCAGCTGAGCTCAGGAGGATTGAGAGCTCCAGATAGTGTGAGGTTATAAATCATGGCATGTTATGAAGCACACAGGATTTGCTTCCAGTGTTTCGTGGCTGATGTAAAAACCATTTTCCCTCCGAGGGTCCGACACAAATAAAGCATTTCACATGGACCTGACAGTGGACTCAACCACTGAGTGGAAAGTTGGCAGGAGACTAAACCGCGACTGGCAGCTGGGAACCAACGCGGGCTCAGAATCAATCCAGTGTTGGAGGATGCACGGACGGGCGCTCTGAACACAGACGTCAATATGTGTTTGTCCAACAACGTGCAGCTAATGCAGCGATCGATAGCAGACGCGCAGCGTGACCCAGAGGAGGAAGACATGTGTGTGACCATCTGCAGGTGAGCACAGTGACCTCGCTGCCACGGGAAGAAATACACACGACCGCTCTGACCCCATGACACCACACGAGCAGCTCCAAGGTGTTGGAGAGAAGACAGATACCATGGGGACAATTCTGCATCCATATATATGTGTGTGTGTGTGTGTGTGTTTGTCGATGCAAACGCATGCAAATAGCCATGCAGGAGAACAGTTGCATTCATGCATTTAATTCTAATGCATCCTAGAGACAGGCTGTTATGTCAGCCATGGTCTCTCTCTCCCTCTGTGTGTGTGTCTCGCCCTCTGTCACAGGGAGAGACGCTGATTTTTATTCCATTTAGAATGTGGAGCTTCAGCAGGATGTGAAGCTGCTGAGCTGTAAACTCCGCGCTCATTTCATCTGAATAGTTTTTTATCAGAGTCGTCAGAGGCGCTGATTCACACACTGAAACATCGGTGAAGCTGACCACTCCATGTCCCCAGATCGATACGCAGCCTATGGCCTGTGCTCCTGTTATTGATAATGTGGGTCAGTAACATTCAGCTGGTTATGGAGAGTGAAGAGAACTGCACCTCGCTCCTACAGCTCCACTCATTCACTCTTTCAGACATGAAACATGTGTTACATGTTTATTCATGATTACTAATAATGTATCTGCACTGAATGATTCACTTATAAAAGTGACCTGTTCCTTATTGTTTGTCCTCTGGCCATTATTAATGATATTTGCAATACTAGCAGTACTGGAAGTAATAATATTAGTTACATGTTTCTTGTCCTACAGTTTATTTCAAATGCAGAGTAAGGACATTTTGCTGTTTCTTCTCCTTAACTGCCTGTGAAGTTAAATGATGTTCGACTCGAACAGAAACATAAAGCTGAGTTGCATTGATTCTCTGTCACAGACCCCAGTCAGGAGAAATAAAGAGAACTGATCATTTCAAATTACCGCGGTGTCAAAGTGTGGAGCAGCTGTTTCCTCACCTCTGGAGAATAAACGGGAAAGTGACTGTCCGTCGGGGCGCTGGTGGCGGCTAGCTGGAGCTCCACGAGCCGCTGGGTGTGCGCGTCCGAGCCGTTAACGATCCACGCGCTCTCCGGGCTGCGCGCGGTGCAGTTGTGCTCGCCGCACGAGACGATGCTCTGGCGCGCGCTCCTCCCGTCCATCATCATCATCCTCCTCTTCCCGCTCCTCCTCCTCCTCCTCCTCCAACTCCTCCTCACGCGCTCGGTCTGCCGGAGAGGGAGAGAGGCGACGGAGTGATGATTGACAGGTGCGCGGCAGGTGAATTCACGGGTTCATTAACTCCACCCCTCAACCGTTGACTCTGCTCCACGCGCTTTCTAAATGATGATGTTTGTGCATCCTCGACCCTGAAGGACACCGAGGTCATTTCTACAGAACTGCATTTGCACCAATAAAAGTAACACATGAACTAACTTTATAGTTCAGTAAAAGTAAGCACCCGCTTTTAAAGGTACTCAGAGTATTGTTTGTATCCTGATTGAAAACGTTTCCATGAAGAAGCTTGTCTTTTCTGCAGCTTCACACGTCTTATTGAAATCTGTCATCAGCCTGTGCTCCACTTCACACTGTATGAATTCTCTTTTTCTCCAGGACATGGATAAACAGATAAACTATGATGTTGTAGTTTATTATCAGTCTCCTCTATGTTCGTATCTGTCCACACTTTCATTCTTTTATCTTTTGTGCTTTTGTTTTCTTCCTTTATACTTTCACTTAAGTACAAATCTTAACTGAGTTGTAGCTTGTTCCACATGGTGACAAGAACTGTTTCTCTGTTGGAACAAAGAGTTTCCATTAAGATGGAGGTTATTGAGTTTACTCAGGACCTAAATATTACATCATCTTATATAATTCATCTTATAATATATATTCCACATTTTCCCATTTTGGGGTGTCTAAAGTGCCTATTTATCTAAGTACCTACCTATCTATAAAAACCACAGGATTCTGCAGGGATGAGTCACAGGGACTTTCTCTACCTGAATGAGAAGTGAAAAGACGACAGTGAGACTCCAGGAGCTGGACCAGAGACCCAATCAGGTCCTGAGATGTTCTGGACAACCTGCTGCCAAAGTGACAGATGAATCAGCTGCTGACGTCCAGGGTCTGTTTTTCTCTCTGTTGCCTGATGTCTCCTTTTAAAGGAAAACTTCTTCAAGAAAGAAACATGTGGCAGACGTCCAGTCCTAAAAACATCAAACTGAAACGATGGAGTCAACTCCTCAGAGTCAGATCTGTCAGAGAGCTGATGGAGAAGCAGACGGACCTGTGTTTATAAGGACAGACGTGGACACACACATTCACACAGGTGGTGTTGGTGCGTTCAGCACTGTGATGAAGAGTCATTATGTTGATTATCAGAACGACTCTGGCTGATGAGCAGAAACATCAGTGTTGCTCCTCTGAGGCTGTGAGTGGTTATCCGTGATCACTGTGATGGACAGGAAAGCTCTAATTCCCAGAAAGGTGTCGGATCAGCGAGTTCAACGTTGACCCGACAGGAGTTCGTCCAGTTCAAAATGTGATCAGGAAGCAGCTATAACTTTCCATGGAAATTAAAATCACCTAACACTCTGAGGTGAATAAAACCTTTCAAATATCTGAAGCAGAAGAAAACAGATTGATGGATGAATGAAAAATGTCTCCACAGTAAAAGTAGTTTACTGTGGAGACATTTTTCACTCGCTTCATATTTCACAACATATGAAGTGAGCTGACATTGTGTGGTTGCAGCGGACGACAGTGAAAGAAGACAAAGACACAGACAAAGACAGAGACAGAGACAAAGGCAACAGAAGCCTGTGCACTGAGACTGGGAACCTTCAAGGACTGAAGGGGTTGTTAGATCCAGACGTTAATGATTCCACCGTGATCAGAGGACGAGACCTAGAACATGTGTTAAACACGCAGGGGTCATATCACATACTGAGCAGTGCATGGTGGGAAAATGGAAATTGAGTGGAAGTGGCTATTTCAACATTTAAACAGCAAAGATATACACATCCATCTGAGGTCACTGATGATCCATGAGAGGGCGCTCAACACACACATCCTGGGTCCTATGAAACATGTCCCATATGGTCTAGCGGTTAGGATTCCTGGTTTTCACCCAGGCGGCCCGGGTTCGACTCCCGGTATGGGAACACATGTTTTCGCATTCAATGTTATGTAATTGTTATAGAATCCTTGTGGCCTTTTATTTAATTTTAAAAAAGAGAAAACTCCAGTCATTCATATAACAAAATAAAAAATAGACTTTGTGGGTACTCCATTACTCAACATAGTAGCACAATCCTTTTTAACCTTGTATGTTCTGTTCGATTTCTAATTGATTATAATTTTAATTCTTTTAATTTTACTGATAATTATCTGTATTATTAGTTATTATTACTACAGCTGGTAGGTCGGAACTATTCAACAACCCTCCCTCTGTTGCTGTCGGAGCTCGACAGTGACGGACCCACTGGTCGCAACTGCGCACGCGCAGATTGTCGTGTGTCAGTGTTATGTGATGTTTCCAAGTGTTCATCGGTAAATTGTTAAATTTCAAAGTTAAAACTGACGAACTCAGCAGCGATGACGGGGCAAGAAGATCCGAACGAAAACAACAAGGTGAGAGAAGAATTTAAACGATCCTTCGCCGGAAGAGGTTTGATGGTGTTCCCAGAGAAGGTCAACGATAAAAAGCTGTGTTTTACTTTTATATAAAAACAAAGTACAGCTGCCGAACACATCATCACTTTATAAATAGAATGTGTGTGTTTGCGTGTGTTTAGATTCACTGAAGACAAGCACACTTCTCTTAATACAAGCTTTAACACAGCAGCGTTTAAATAATATTCACTCAAATAATAATAATAATATTCACCTGTAAACACCTGGATTTGACAAACATGGACGACAGCACGAGCCAGACCTTCCCTGAATGTGTTTGTTGGACATAAGGAGATTCATGAGTTCAATTTCTCAGAGTCATGTGATTACATGAATGTCTTGGAGGTTAATCTAAGTTGTACATCTGTCTCTTTGTCCGTCCCTCAGGGTTTCCCCCTGCCAACGTTTGAGAGAATCCAGAACACGCCGTGTGCCAGGGAGTCCATCCTGACCGGAGCCGGAGGTTCGCTCGCCGCTGGTCTGCTCTACTTCCTGTCCACCAGTGAGTTTTAACTGGTGTTGATGTTTACAGCGCTTGCTCGGGTTTCCGATAGGAGTCGTCAAACAGGGGAAGAATGTTCTTGTGGCTCCTGGACTCTCAGCCGTCCGTCTCCATCCTGTTTGTCTGTCCGCAGGTCGAGTGAGCCGGTCCTTTGACGTTGGATTTGCAGGATTCATAGTAACCACAATCGGATCCTGGTAGGTCACCTCCTCCTCTGCCTTGTCCAGAGTTAAAGTGCTGTTTCACTCACTTCTTCTCCTGCGTCTCTCACCAGGTGCTACTGCAGGTATAACAACGCAATGATTCGCATACAGCAGAGGAAGATCCAGGACGGCATCAAGAAAAAGATTATTTATGAAGGATCTGATATAGACCCAATCAAAAAACGTGAAGCCGAGACGCCATCGAGTCCCTCGTGAAGACTGTCAGAGGACACTGAACTGAATCTGATGGAGTCATGGAAAGGAGATGGAACTCTTGATAGCCGATGTATACAGATGTCTTCTTTTCTTGTCGTGGTTTGGTTTTAAATCATTTGTCGAAACATTAAACCTCAGCCATCCCTCTATTTCCCACTTGTTTGCTCGAACTGGAACACCTAGGGGACATCCAGGAAGGGGGTGGAGCCTGTAGAGCTGAGATATTTGTGTTCTTCCAGCGTCACGTGTTAGAAACCTCAGGCACACGTCTTGGTCGGATTCTCACAGTTTTCTCCATATTAAACAATCAGTTCTCTCGACAAACTGGGAGTTCATTTCTGAAACTGCAGGTTGCAATTTTATCCGTTGGTGTTTTCATCATTTCATCTGTGATGCAACAGGTCGTCAGCGTATCGTCACAGGAAAGAGAGAGCGGAGGTCAGGAGACATTGAGGTTGTTCTTTCTGTGATTGATCTAGTCAACTACTGTGATTTATCTAAGCTTGAATTGTTTCATCATGTCTGTTTGAAACTTGATGTAAATTGGTGTAAAATAAACTGCGCTGCTTTCTTTGAGGCCACCGCCACGTCTTTATTCTTCCATACAGAATCGTCAGGTTAGGCTTGGTTGAAGACGGATGTCAGGCATGTTTTGAAAACCAATATTTTAAATATGTGCAGTGTCATTTCCACGAACGTGAGGATAAAGAGGCACTGAGCTGGGAACACACAGGGTGACTGACTCAGGTCCAGCCTCCAGGTGGGTGGATCATAACTCTGCTGTGATTTTTTTTTTATGAAAGTGTGATTTGTCCCTGGTGTTCTGTTGGGATCTAATGATGGTGCCGTCAAAGTGATTCCCAGCACTGCAGTTCCACCTTTAGTCCAGCAGATGTCAGTACCTCCACACCCTGTGATCTCTGACACGCCACTCAGTGAAGAGCCAGATGTTATCCTGCTCCACATCTGTCGTGTTTATATGGTCCCAGCTTCTGACACCGTTACAGGTTCATGGAAACAACTCTACAGGCTCAGATTCTAAAGGTTTTACCGAGGCTGGAAATATGAAAGCAGTGGAATCAAAAACACATGTAGACATCAGTGGACTCTTCTACGTCTACAAACATTATTCTTGTTTGAGCTTAAAGAACCTTTAACTGCTCAGCCTAGCGCCCCCTGTGGCTGCAGAGGGTGCTGCAGCTCAGTAAAAGTCCCATAGTGTTGCTTTAACTTTAGCAGAGGGGTGGTGGGGGGGGGGGGACAAGCAGTCGGAGCAGCGTCCTTCAGTGTCAGTCTTATTTTAGCTGGACTCTATTTCAGTGTGTGCTGCCTCGCCCTGTGGGACGATTGTTCGGGCCGAGCTGTTGGCTTGCAGACGGGTCTGCAGCAACATGTCACCTCGAATGATAACGCTCTGACAGACTGTTACGTGACTGACTCGGGGGGGGGCAGTCCAGGCATCTGTCACCGCTCCACATGCCTCACGGCCCCATGGTTAATTACCCAGCACAGGGTTGTTATCAGCTCTCAGGACATCAAGTCAAGCTCAGGCCTGTGGACTTACAGCTAAAGACGTATTGTTGGGACGGGCTTGGACATGAGGCAGCTTTTCACATTTCAGACTAATTAAATGATCTTATTAAAACCTTCATCTGAACATTAGCCAGAGCTGACATCATCCTGGGGCCGGGAGGGGGAGTCACGTCGTCAATCTTTGTTTACGGGGTTGGTTTAAATGAGACAAGAATAGAGCAATAATTAAGTATCTAAACATCTAAATCATTTAAACATTTATAAATAATTTAAGCAAAAAAGCAAAAAGCAAGAATGTGTGATTAAATTGTTAGCCTCTAAAGAGAATATGAAACCATAGCAAACCTTAATCCTTTAAATTTATCCAGTATTAATATTTTACTCTCCACTGCAGAATGACCGTCATCTCTCATCAGTGAAATGAACTTTCTTACTTATATTTAGTATTTTAGATATATTTTATTAATATTATGATTTTGTTGGTATTTTGAAATACCAGAACTTACTTTTTTTATTATTGACTTTAATTAGTTGGCGATTCTTAGCTGTATAGAGAATGTTTTCAAGTTTCAATCTGAATTTGAGAGGTAGATAACATCACATAAAACACACCAAACTCCTGGAAAAACCCTTCAAGACCATAAACCATGAGTGTGTGTGGGAGACAGGAGGTTTATTTCAAATTAACAGATTATATTCAGGAGTTCTGACCAGTAAAGCCTCTTTGGTTCCATGTAATCTGTTTTTCTCGGCCCTGAGTTACAGCAACATTTAATCAGTTGGTCTGAACAGAGTCAGTCACTGGGTCGTTAAAGACGTCCAGCTGGCGTTTCTCTGAATTTATTCATTTGGCAGTTGGTAACGCGTCTACGGCAGTTTAACCCCAACGTGTGGTGGCGCCTTGTTTTCCACATCGACAAGACTTCACTGTTCACGGCCGCTGTTCTTATAACTGCAGTAAAACCAGGAGGTAGAGCAAAGAAGAATGGCGAGCATTCAAAGATAAAATTACTTCCAGAGCACGGATGGATTATCACATGAGCATCCCAGGACAGGTGCCCCTAAGCCAGAGCGGAGGAACCGGAGGAACGTCTCATGTTCTTAGTATTTATATCCGAAATTACGTTTGATCCCATAGTTTAATGTATTTTGCCACCATGACCATAGACGACAATCTTCAAAGCAATTTAAATACAACTGTCAGCAGAGAGACAAATGTTCTAATGTTCTACTGATGAGTTTGTACAAAATCACTCGGTGTTGGGCTCAGATCGTCCCGGACTCTCTGCTGTTTGGAGAAAATCAGAGAAACTTCGAAGGCACTCTCCTTTGAAACTAGAACGTGACCCAGTAGAGCTCAAACCTCTTTAGCTCGTCCAGCACAGTTACACACACTCAGAGGAACCAGATGCTTTTCATCAGCATCCATGGAAGTAAACCAAAATGTCTCGCTCAGCGTTGAAAGGAAGAGATTTGGAAAAATTTGGATCTGCACCAAAATTTAAAATTTAATGGGTTCTTCCCGCAACCTTCTGGTAATCTGAACATCCTTCCATCAGGAGTCATGGAGATCCATCCGGTAGTTTTTGAGCGATCTTGGTTACACGCAAACCGACAGACGGGGGAAACCAACAAATAAAACGTATATAAACTCCGCCCACTTAAAGAGACAGTGACACGGAACGCGCACGGATGCTCAGATCAGCTCCAGATGTGAGAAGCTGCGAGAAAAACAGAGACTGGAACATAAAGTGTATTTTATTAAACACACATTTAAACTCATGTCATCTCCCTCTGAGATTTCCTCAGAACAGCCTTCACGTCTGCCGCGACATTTCCGTTTAAATAAACATGCGACTTTTTGTTCCGGGTGAAATGACGTTCACGATGAGACGCGACCGATCTGGGGTTGAACTTCGACTGACGCATTAAAAGGAGAGTGCTTTGGAGTTCTCTTGATGTTTCTACACATTTAGTCCTGTACAATCGTGTGTAACGTGTGAATGTGAAGCTCAGGTGCCGTTTCCAGCAGCTGAAATTCGTCATTCAGCCGTTGAAGTACTTGATAAAAACACGTGAGACGACTACGAGGATTATTTGCGGCTGGGTGTTTCTACTTGTCTGTACTCAGGTGTCTGTTGACATTTAATCCGTCGATGCTTGAAAGTATCACTGCTGCATAAAATTGCAGAGAACATTCGGAGCTCTTACAACCAAGAGCATGATGTCGTGTTTTTCTTTTTCATATAAAAGTAAAATATAAAATACAAACACTTTGTATTTCGGCCAGTTCAAACTGAAGAAAAAGACATTCGTCACCTAACACGTTGACTCTAACATCGGTTCGCACGCCTCGTTGTTCTCGTTTTGTTCCTGCAGGTTCGAGTCCTTGGTGTCAGAGCTGGCAACACCTGGTGTTTGTATTGCGTACTGATTCTTTACATTAAAAACATCCCACTTCTCGGGAATCAGTCCGCGGTTAAAGGCCTGGGACGACAGGCATGAAAATAACAAGATGGCCGCCACGGACGTCAGCATGCAGATGGTTCTGATCGGGGACTTCTGGACGTATACGCCGTCGACCAGGGTGCATCCAGGGAATTTGATAATGGCCGGAATCCCAAGCACGGGCTCCCCGCAAAGCACCCGCAACAACATGCCCGTCGCGCAGCCAAGAATGGCCCCGTAACCGTTGGAGACGGGGAAGAAGAGGACGCACACGAGCTGCGGCAGCATGAGCGTGTAGGTGAGGTCGGAGCGCAGCAGCCAGATCATCAGGACGCTGTTGTCCAGGAAGGTGAGCGAGGTGCCGGCCAGGCCCACCACCACCACCGAGGCCCGGATCACCCACTGGATCTCCTGCTCGGACGCCTGCAGGAGGACGAGAGACATCAGAAGGAGTCATTTCTCCTGGTCTCAGTGTTTAATCTACTGTGAAGTGCAAACTTTTTAAAATCAACGTTTGGATTTGTCTCGCTACAGCCGAGGAATTCAGTTAAAATAGAGCCATCCAGGAAGAGAAGATCTGTCTTCTTAAAATAGTTTGAAGAAGATTCATCAACAGTTTAAAAATAAGTTGTCGGATAAAAATAAAATGAAAGATTAAAGGCTGTAACAGCTGCGTGTGTCCTGTTGACTTGTCCTCCGCTTTGATGTCCTACAGTAGCGGCGCCCCTCACCTGAGGCCTCAGGATGTTTCTATAAATGTTGGAGGTGAATATGGAAGCTGCAGACAGCAGGGCGGAGTCAGTGGACGACATCACGGCGGCAGCCACCGCCCCGATGCCGATGATGGAGATGTAGGTCGGGGTGAGGTGCTGCAGGACGAGGGGCAGGACCAGTCCCGTGTCCCCGCGCTCATACGGCGACGGAGATCCGTAAGACGTCAAGTTCCAGTCTGAGGAAGACGGACGGAACGCGATGGTTGACTCGGCATCAATCGGTTTAAGCGGCAGTGAATGTCGACGTGTGTGTTTCCTACTTGTTGATGCGGCCACAGCTCCAAGCAGAATGGGCGGGATCCCCAACGTGGGGACGATGAACGCGGCAGCATAGCAGGTGATCTTCGCTGTAGCTGAGGAGGCGGCAGACAGTGTCCTCTGGTGGAAGTTCTGGAGACCCAAGTTTCCCAAACCCTGGAAGGACGAGGAGAAGAAGGTGACACGAGTGAGACACTCGGGGACGATGACGGACACGTCAGTTTCACCTTTTTCCTCAGTTTAGTTCCATCCAGTAAAATATTTTCATAGTTGCAAGAGAACAGGAGAAAACTTATAAACCTCTGATGTTTGAATCTGAGCCAGAGAATTTATCCTCTGAGTTCTAAAGATCACGTGTTTCATTCTGTTTCTATTTCAAGCAGTTACATAACAGCCAGGAAACAGAGTCTGAGTCATAATTTTAGAAATGGGTTCAAAACATGTTTTTTATCCTGGGACACAGGTTATATTTTATCCAGAAGCGTCTTTCATCTCAAACCTGAGAGCCGCTGCCGCCCTCTGACCATCCTGAAGGTCACTCAGGGCATGCTGGGAAATGTAGTGCCTGTGTGTTGCATAACTAATCTCATTATTGACAGACTTGGCTGAACGGTTCACAGCAGATGTGACTGGTTGTGGGGCTTTGCGTTCATTTCGTCTGGATTCGTGAACGTCTCCTGAAAACCAGAGAGGTCCCAGAGCAGTGGAGAGGACACGAGCCAGATGTTGTAAATGTTGGTGGAACTTTGAGAGAAGAAGCCTGGAACATGGAAGCATTTGGGCGGTGACTTCGCTTCACGCCATTATTAATCCTCGACACGGAGGAGGCGTGGTTTGTGTAGCAGCCACCAGGGAGCGATCAAGCTGATGTACCCATGAAATAAACCTCGCGTCTGAGCCCCTCCCTCCTCACCAGCAGCAGAAAGTTATCGATCCACCTCCAGGCTCTGTCCGCCTCCAGAGTCCCCACCCACGGCGTCTGGAAGGTGAAGTTGTAGGCCGTCTCTGTGATGTCAGTCACAGCCGGGTTAACCATGGCGAAGGGGACACACAGCCACTGAGAAGACGAGACCAGCGCCAGTGAGACACTCTACAGACTGTAGGCTAAGCTAATTAGCACAGATGCAGCAGCAGCAGGAGGAGGAGGAGGAGGAGCAGCAGTGACTCACCAGACTGATGAAGATGAGGATGAGCTGGATGATGTCAGTGTAGGCCACGGAGTAGAGACCTCCCATCAGGGTGTAGGTGATGGCCACAGCTGCCGAGATCCAGATGCTGACGTTGTAGGAGAGGTCCAAGATCACGCTCATGGTCACACCTGAGGACGGACACACACCGAGCCAAATCATCTTCACTGTGGCAGACACATCACCTCCTCCATGTTAGCAGTTTGCGGTTGTTGCGTTGGACTGTATTTATAAGCTGATGAGTCATTGCTTCTGTAGACACCTCGTGATTCCCAGCTGAGACTGGCTGACGATTGGTCGAGGTCACGTATGGGGCGGGACAAAGTAATCACCACTGCACGAAGATGGCAGCTGTCTGATCTTAGCTTCCATACATCTGGACGATCTGGAGACTGATTCTTTAAAGTGAAAAAATCCATTTTCAGCAGAACAATTTAGAACTTGCTGCCGCCTATCTTATCTCGTACATCGGTGTTCCCAGCAGGGGGCAGCATCACGGCTAAAAGCCATTTCACAGTTGAACTTGATTAGCTGCAGGCCGCAGAGCGGCTGTGGTTGATCATTACAGGGCATGGTGTTTATTTACCACCTCATGCTGCCACTGTGTCAGATTGATTACGCGCTGCTGTGCTGGGTCACTTCAGACAGACTGCGCGGTCACAAACAAAGGCTTGTATTTCACTCTGCGATCGTCAGCTGCTCCGCACTCTGGCATCAAATACATCACACACTCTCACACACGCTCACACTGAAGGGGTGTGCATATACAGACATTCTTACCTAATCCTATGAGGGTTCCTGTCACCCACATGATCTCCGATATGAGTGAGGCCAGTGACAGAGCGGCTGTCGGCACTTTTCCATATTTGATCTGGAAGGGATCCATCATGGTCACGTACTTGTTGTTCCTCATCGGCTCGGCAAAGAAAAAACCACCTCAGTGATGAGAAAGAAGCAGAGGGACTTAGGACATTTTCACTTAAAGCAACATCGTGCAACTGTTACTGAGCAGCAGCGCCCCCTGCCGCCAGACGTGGAGATTACGTCTTCACTGCAGGAAGTGCTGAAACACAACTGGATATTACCCACGATCCTCTGCTGATCCCCTGACTTATTTTCCTGCTGAATATTGGAGATAATGTTTTGGAGAAACATTCTCCAATATTCAAACTCATTTTAAACGCTGCGTTAGCGTTGATTTAAAGATTGAAGTAATGAATCTATGATCAGTTCAAACACTGAACTCGCTCCTGACAAATCTTTCTCTCCTCATGTGACTTTCACATGAATCAGGAATGTTGCTCTTTTTTCTCCGGCTAATCTCACCATTCAGGGAAGTTGTGCAACCTGTTGTGTTTCCGTTCATCAGAAGACACAAATGAAACCTCGACGTCCTCATATTCACAACCATCAGACCCTGTTCACGTCTGAGCCGTGATGTCCAGGAGATAAAATCATTGAGCCATTTTAACATTAAAAAAAAACTTCCTTATCTTTTATTTCCACTTGAGGAAACCAGAAGAGGATGTGGGAACTTAAACAAATGATTCATAGATGCTCCAGCGTTTCAGTTGAAAGAGTTATCGTGTTTTCTTATTGTCCTCCAATTGAAACTTCCACATGTGCACTTCCTCAGAGAGAACTTGTGAAACTAATGACTCAAACTCTATCAGTTTCTTCTCTGTTGTGATGAAACAACATCCATTTACTTTACACACGAAAACCATCGTCTTTCTGTTTCCTCTGTTCCATGACTCATCCTGCACCCGGGGACGTTTTCTGATCCCACGCCAATTACAATCTTTTCTGGAATCCACATCCTCCTGTCATTATCATAAGTTCTGACAGCTGGTGACCGGTGCAGGCGGAGTCAGCTCTCCCTGTCCAGGGGTCAGAGCCACAGGTGGAGGGGAATCCACCGAGGTTGGCTGGTTTGTCTTTTGAGAACGATTACCAAAAACTCTTCCACAGATTCCTGAGATATCGTTGAATTGTCATTTCACTTTGACACTTTTCCTTCACTGATCTGGCTGAAAATAATCAGACATGTTTAGAGGACTGATTGTGTGTTGTAATGTGTAACTTCCTTTACTCACTGTTGACCGTTGGAGTGGCCCACGTCGAAGAGGTCTGTGTATTATTTGGGCGTCTCTTATCGACTGTTTGTCTCCCAAAACCACACATGAATGGTAAAGTACTCTGGTGAAACCCTTTTATCTCCACTTGCATCATGTTTTCACTCCCTATCTGTTTGTTTTAGGATTATTTAAAACTACAGATTAACATGGAACTTGACTGGACCCTGTTTTATGGGTCAGGGAGGAATTTGTTAAATTTCGGTTTGGATCCAGGACTTTCAAAATCTCGGGCCTCTGTGGAGGACAGACCTCTGTGGAGGACAGACCTCTGTGGGTGTGTGCAGTAGTTTGCTTGGCCGAGGTTTGTTATGGCTTCAGATTTACAGTGAATGCCTGGAGCAGCCCCAGTCGTGACTTTATCAAGGACCAGTACATGTAATGTCAACAACATCTGTCTGTTGGCAGAGTTTTCTCTGTTTTCTAAAAGCCCAGATAAGTCTCTGAAGTGAACCCCGTCCAGGTGATGTGAAGGCGTTCTCGCCACATTATCTCGACTGGTAACTAAACATCCTAATCTAAAGAATTCCCGCGGCAGGCGTCACAGGCTCAACCACGTGTGAAATAGCACTGCGGTTATTCACATGTCCCTTCACAAGTCAGCGTCCAGTCGAGTCTGACGGTGCAGATCCTCAACTGCTGAGTCTGAGGTGTGGTCAGACGGCACAGGCGATAAACACGACCAACAGGATGTGAGCTCGATTAAAGTAAAGTAGAACATGATTCAGTAGATTCCACACACAGCACACAGAGGTCCGTTGCATTTAGTGAAGCTGCTCCACGTCACACACGCACACCCAAATATCTGCCCTGTAAATACGTCTGATCTAGTTCATCCAGAGTCTTGACATATTCTAAACCTTCCAGTCTCATGAGGTTACAGACGGAGATCAGATCAAAACTGGAAAGGAAGTGGGTGAAATTCTGTTGAGTAGATTTAGTGACTAATATAATATGATCAACAAACGAATGACTCAGAATCAGATTAATCACAATTTTATGACTTTTCTACAGAAATATTACTGCAATATAATGTCCTCATTCAACTGAAGCCTTGTTAACTTACACATTTGTTCTTCTTAACTCCTTAACATTTATCCTCGTGAAATTGATTTTATGACCTTATTCTTGTATTCTTGTTCTTGTTATTCATGCCCTGTATTGTACAGAAACATCCTCACTCAGTTTACGTCCAAATCTTAACGTCACATTAGTTTTTATTGTCAGTGTGGCTCCATAATACTGGCAGGATGGCTTTCTGATTTATATCCCACCAGTGTAATGAGCTTTACAGCCTCCTGGGGCCACTAGTGCGGTTGTTCACATTTCCTCCAAGGCATCGGATCCATGTCAAATGAAACCACTGAAGGATCAGACCTTTAAAATGAAGCCTCACCGATGATGAAGCACACGGTGGCTGCCACCGGCATCACGGCCCAGATCAGGCCCATGGAGGGGTTGTACACCGCCTCTGATGTGCCCACGATGAATCCGCCTCCGACCCATGTAGCTGTATAGGAGACACGCGCACACACACGCACACACACACGCGCACACAGGATATAATGGCAGGGAAGCTGCAACTGCTCCAGCAGCAACCTGAGAACTCCAAACCAGCCTCCCCTGCAGCTTTCATCAGAAATAAAATCTAATGTGGAGGTTCTCGATTGAACGTTGATCCACCAGGTGACCCGACTCATTATCAGCACATCTGTGGGTTGATGAATTTTACAATGTCAGCAGATCTGCGCCCACATGAGGCTCCTGCTATTGTAAAAGATGACTTCCTGTTTTAAGACCTCGTGCCGTCCTCCATCCCATGTAATCTGAGTATGATGAGGTCCGAATCGATGCTCTGCATTACATAACCAGAAGCGATGCCCGTTATAAAGCTGCTATAACGCGCGTGGAGCTCAGCGCGGGGTTATTCATGGTGTGACGTGTGGGTGATATCATCGGCACGGTGGAGGGACACTCGCCTGTCATGGTGAAGATGCCGACCACCAGGTTGATGCCTCGGTTGCCCAGCAGCGCCATCTCCGTCTTATCGCCCCGCAGCTTCTTCGCCTCCCGCTTGGACTTGACGGAGGCCCAGATGCCGATGCCGAGCACCAGCAGGTAGAAGAACATCATCACGGTCACCCCGGGGATGTTGAGAGCCATGATGGAGCTGGAACACCGAGCGTCTGCCGCTCCTCCGGGCTGCCCGCATGACACAAGCCAGCACACCCTCCCCTCCTCCGAGCCGCGTGGACGCGCCCCCGCCGCTGCTGCCGTGTCGCTGCGCGCGCACATTACGCATGCGCTGCCGCCTGAGCGCGCCGCTGCGCCCTGACCTCGACGATTTTCTCCACGTTTTCAATAAAGTTTCTTTGAATTGAATTAATCACCTGGAGATCAAAGACTTCAGGGAAGCAAGTGCACGAACCGGATACGTGCGCGCGCGTTCTTGTGAGTGGACTAACATCTCTCTGAGGACCATTTTCAGTCCAGACCATGTGGACCGACGACATGTCTGAGAGGACAATTTGAGGGTTAATTAAGACTTGCTTGTACAATTAGGATTTCATGTAAATCTGTGACAGGGGTTAAATTAAGTCTTGACTGGGTTGGCTGAGGACCAGCAGTTGTCATGGAAACGATGAGGCCAAACGTCATTTCTGATTAGCTGTAGTTAAGCTTCATGTGAGATCTAACCAGCTGCAGTTCAGGTTCAGGTTAGATCTAACCAGCCCTAGATAAGATTCGGTTTAGATCTAACCGGCTGTAGTTAAGATTGAGTTTAGGTATAAAGAGCCCTAGTTAAGGTTCAGGTTAGGTCTAATCAGCCCTAGTTAAGGTTCAGGTTCAGTATAACCAGCTGTAGTTAAGGTGAATGGACGTCAGTCCACAGTCCAGACAGCTGTGCTAACGTGTTTGTCTCCGTTGAACACGGTGGCTCTTTATACCCGTAGTTTAATACCTTTAATCCGCAGACATAATCTCCTGCTGAACAGACGGGCAAACAACAAGGACGCAGGCAAGAGGAGTGCTGAGGGCGAGGCAGTACCCCCTGCTGTTGAGGGGTTGTAACTGCAAGACAAAAGACATTATTGCAGTTTTACGATCTGAAACATTTTGCCAGTGATGTAACTGGACTCTCAACACAAGGCACCAGTGTAGATTATTTTCTAACATGGACGGTATTGAACGCTCTCCTAGTGTGAAGTCAAAGCTTCTGTATCGCCCCCTGGTGTCTTGCTCTATTTTCCATGAACCATGTCTCCTCCATGTTAACAAGAGGGACATGGAAATGATTGAGTTGTAATAGATTTACTGATGAGATAAATGGGCTGAGATGTTGTGATTCAATGCTTAAAATAACCGTCGCTCCACCACTGTGTGATCGTTAACTGTATAGACTCTAAATGTCTTCGGGCGTGTGCTGGCGGGGGGCGGGGGCTGCAGAACCCCTTACTGGCATGAGCTGTATAGCGTATTTTATGCCAGAACAAGCTTCGTAGCCCGACTCATACAGTTAACATGATGGACCTGACGTCAGGTCTAACTCTGGCTGCTTAAATACAACATCATTTTAAAGACTTTCTGAATGTCTTCCTCTAGCATCCTTCGTAGGAAAGAAGTTTTCAGATTGAAGTCAGGAGACATTTAATGATATGCTAATCATGCCCCATGTTTATGGATCTAACTGGCTGACCTCAGTGCTCCTCCGATACTGACTGTGACTGTGGTTATAATCTTACAAACTTCCTACTGTTATAAAACAAGATGTTGGCCAACAGGAGAAACATGAGAAAGAAAGAAAAGCAGGAAGTCTTCACGGGAGAAAACTCTACAAACACCAGCCCCAACCACATGCAGGGTTTCCCATAATGCCAAGCAACAGGCACTAGCCTCGACACAGATACAATGGCTTTGTTCACGGGAGCCCCTGCTGATCACAGGTCAGTTACAAGAAGACCTGAGCACATTGTAAATCGTGTGTGTGTGTCTCAACCATTGAGCACCGATGCAGAAAACAATTCCTTGTGTTTTCACTCGCTGGGGACGTGAATGGCTGAAAGGGCGAGTGACCAATGATGACCTCGCCACCCGATGTGAGTCCTGTCACTGCAATTTTACACTTCTCCTTGATATTCATTACTGGTTCTTCTTACACTGGGATTACACCCACTCATTAAACGAATGTTGAACTGTCATTAAACACCAGTACCCAGAGAATGAAAACAAACTGTAACTGCTGAGTAACTTTAATCCAAAGCCACTTGAGGGATTCATCTGCTGGATATGAGCTGAATGAAAGGAGCTATTTGCAGATCTTTCATATAACCAAATCATTTGACACTAGAATGAACATTTATTTACCATGGACAATGGGTTTTTACAAACCTTTAGGTGTGATATGTTACAGAGGTGGAGTGTATAAAATGTGGTGAGTCACTAACCTCTGCTCACCTCACATCGTATGAAGACTAACACATTGGTTTAGTTTCGTTTCTATAATTTTAGTTTGAGATCTCTCACCCTGAGTCACCTTTATGCTCACACCATAGAACAACATCTTTAAGAAGAAATACAAATGTTTTTTAGTATGAAGTATGAAGTATTAGTATTAATTTTCCAATTAATACTAATTTGGCCTTTCATTTTGTCACAATTTCTCTACCCAGTAACTCAAGATTGTCGTCGTTGTCATTTTGAATGTAAGTGTACATATAATTTCTGCTGTTATGAAGTCATGAATAGCACTTTTTGATTCAAGTTCTCAGGATTTTACATTTCTCAACTTCGCCTGCACCTTACTGTGAGGCAAGTTTTTATGGTTTCAGAAATCGCTCTCAATTAAAACAAAAAATAAAATGAATTATGGACAACTTTCTTTTCTTTCAGGTAGAAACTCTGACCTGTCTCACCTTAAGTGTCTGGAGTGCTGTAGCTTAAACTGGGTAAACACATGGTACATATATAATGTGTGTGATCTGTGCAAGATAAGATCATTTTTATCACTCCCACCACAGGGAAAGTTTGAGCACATGAAATGTTCCTAGCTCCGTTCAGCTGTGAATTCATTGTTCTGAGTCAATAAAGGATTTTTTTTATTCCCAGCTCTGTTTTGCAGAAACACCCTGAACGCGCAAATTCATAAGTGGAAACCCGATTCTGCGAGGCCGTGGAGGAGCAGTGGGTTCATGGTTCACGGCTGTGGCATCATCTGAAATATTTAGTGTCTGCTCAGCCACAGGAAGTGGTGTCTAGTGAAGCCATTCATCAGAGACAGGAGCCGACACCTTTGATACTTCACCAGTGAGATGTCACATTCTTCAGATTACAGCTACTCCACATTTCAGAGCAGCACCTCAGTGGCACAGACGGCCTGAAGTGTCTCCTTCATGCTTTTA
Organism: Pseudorhombus dupliciocellatus; assembly: GCA_016785235.1. Lineage (NCBI taxonomy): Eukaryota > Metazoa > Chordata > Actinopteri > Pleuronectiformes > Paralichthyidae > Pseudorhombus > Pseudorhombus dupliciocellatus. The sequence continues at coordinate 1,446,830 of JAFBJW010000126.1, read as the reverse complement.
TTTTTTCGCCTGTTGTCATTTAAATTCTTTTCAACTTGGCCGTGGGTCAAGGTCTGCGGTTCCCGGGTTCTCTGTTCCTTGGCAAAGGTTCTGTTTATATTATGCAAAACCGAGAATCCCTTACAGCCTTGTTTCCTTCATGGTTTTCTTTGCATATTCCCTCATCAGCATCTGTGGAGCTTTTGTTTGCACACTAACACAAATGATCCCCATATTAAAATATTGCTCTGTGGCAGTACTAAGGTGATACGATAATGCACCGTCACCACCACCAAACATCGTCCACAGCAAGAGAGCGAGGAACTGTTGGTTTCATCAACTTCTTAAAAGGAACTAAACGGTTCCTGCATGTCTACGTCAAGCTGTTCCTCTTCCATCCATCAGGTGGCAGTGGTGCAGCAACTCACACAATGATAATGACGCGGAGTAACCCAGGCAACGCTCTCACATCTTTTAATGTTGGACATTAAATGACTTGTGTGTCACAGTCAAAGCAGCAGAGGTCAATATATTCAAATTTTTATACGACGCACCCTACATTTGGTGCGTCCCATGATGCCCTGGGGTAAACCTGGTTAATCAACATTAAACACACTGACAGTCTTTCATGCAAATCAAAGTGGTTGAGATAAGGAGCCTCAGCTCTGCAGCGATAAACGACTCTGTTAAAAAACAAACACCATCACACAAAGATCCAGACGCAGTCAGACCTGGACTCTGACCTCCAACTCTTTAGAGGGAATTGAAATATTTGAACAGGATTTTCACACAAGTCCAAAAATTCATTTGGCTCTTTGGTCGGGGAGAAAACTGACGTCGGTCATGGATGAAAGTTTGTTCCAGGTAAGATGTTCAGTGTGGTTTTTCGAAGAGCACATGGACCCTTGAGCAATGAAACTAATTGAAGCTTCATTTTAATATATATAAATATAAATGACTAGAGAACACAATGTTACATTAAATCTAATTTAAGAAAGCAAATTTCTAACAATGTTTTTAAATTAAAACTTCATCTCTGAAAATCTTGAATATGCTTTATTAGAATTACTTAAGTACCAGACGTTAAACCTGAGTGAGTTGGGAAAAAACGTGACGTCAAAAGTGCGGAACGTTTCGGAGCGTCACACATCAGTGACACAGAGACGTTGGCACCCTGTTGCCGTTATGCTGAAAGCTACTTAATTAACTCATGTTCAAGAGACACACTTGTTATTGTGTGACTGTGGTCTTTGTTTTGACTGTAACCAGGCGGAGGTCGTCCTCGCGGCACCGCGTCCACACCTTCAGCGGAGCACCTCGCTCTGAGGACCTCAGCGATAATCTAAACAGCTGAGCACATAAATAGCCGCGGCGGGGGCCTCTTATGGCCGACACTAACGCGGTGACAACAACTGTGCCCGCCCTCGTCAACATCACCGGCAACGGCACTGCGTCGGCCGCCGCGCAGGTGGCCTCGGTCATCAACTGGCTGACCTTCAGCATCGGGCTGCCCGCCATTGGACTGGCTATTTACGCCCTCAAGAATCTGTCCAAAGGTTTGTTGTTGACATAGCTGAGACAGCGGTCATTCAATCACACGTGTGATCAAGGTGAAGGGGGGGGGGGGGGGGGGGGGGGGGGGGCCCCACCCCGCCGGGGGGGGGGGGGGGGGGGGGGGCGTAGGACGCCAAGCTAGCCACCCCCTCAGCGTGCTAATTTATGACTTTTTTTCATTTACATATTAAAGACCCCCCCACACATACACACATACACACACAGTCAGCAGCTCAGAATCGGTGTCTCAATTTATGGGTTTAAAGAACCATTGCGTCACCACAATTTTGACCTCTCCTCCAAGGGCATCCGTCCATCCTCCTTGTTCCTCCCAGAGAAACAAAGGCTTCAATTGGTGGATCCTCCCCCGCCCCAACCTATCCCAGGATTCATAGCGCTTTGTGGATTCTTTAAAGAGGTAATGGTGGCAGCTCAATGGGAACAGCTGACGGTGCTTATGTGAGACAAACCTCAGGACATCGTGTCCAGCTGTAGCTCTGTTGCTAGGCGACAGCAATAAGGGAGGGTGGGGCCGGTGACGCAAATCCTCTGTGGCCCGCAGTACCCCACAAAGGAGGCAGCCCCCCTAAGTAAAGACACCTGGACTCAGCGCCACGAGGAGCAGGAGGAGTTAGAATCAGTGTCACAGAAACATACACGAAATGAGGAACATCTGCATTGATGATGTCTTCTTTTGTCCAGGTAACAATAAAGTTCCCATCCACGTCATGTTCCTCCTGGTGTCCGACATCATCACTTTCTTTGGTCGCCCCCGTATGGACAAGGACATGGAGAGAGAGACCATCGTCTCCTCCGACGCCACAGACTTCATCTTCTACTTCGGTGTCATCTCCAACATCACCCTCATGCTGTTTATAGCTCAGGAGGGACACGTCTCCGTGTCTTACCCGCAGTGTCTCGGCTGCTGCGGCAGCATCCGGCGCTCTCCTGCTGTTGCCCTGGTGGCGTGGGCCGCCCCGCTGGCCGTGCTCGCCCTCGCCGTGCTCGATTACAAACTCTGGTTTGCGGTGGCCCTGCTCGCCCCTTTCCCCTTGCTCCTGTTCTTTGCCCTGGACTCCTGGAGAGCCCTGATGTGCTCCGACTCCACGACACCGGAGAAGAGGAGGACGGTGTGGGGCATTGGTGCAATCTGGGCCAACTACACCATCCTCTACATTCCCTTCATCCTCAGCATCTTGCTGGAGGCTCTGGCGTTTAAGGAGGCGGTGCGCTACCTGGGGCTGGTGTCTCACCTGCTGCTGTACCTCGGCCCTCTGGTCGACCCCGTGCTCTACATATTCATGACCAACGGGCTCAAAGAGGCGATGCAGGCGCTGCCCTGCTGCCACAGTCAGAAGGAGGACACCAGACCAACTGTGGATACTGTGGCTGAGACTGTGGAGACGAGACTCTGAGGAGGGGACATTGGTTTCGTTTAAACAACCTTAACTTCAAAATAAAAGAATTCAGTCTTAAAAAAATGAGCAGCAATAAAGATTGTGCCGGGAAAAACAAAATCCACTTTAATAGACAGAATCGTGAACATCTGTCCGTCCATGAGCTGTACCTTTGTAGACTGTTGCTATGGTTACAACTCACATCCAAACTACTCAGGGGCTAAAGCTTAAAACACTTAGTCGTTGTGTTGCAGTCTGGACGGAAACATTCTTCACATCTCTCAGGCGAAATTCTATTTGAGCCAATTTAAACACAGCCGCAGAGTTTGGTGCTCGCTCCTGTGTCCGTGTCCACTTTTAACTTGCCCTTGAGCTGTAGGAGCAGTGATGTACGTTGGACAGGTGTCTCCACAGTCCTGGTTGTAAGTATAAAAGAGGGACACCGCTCTCGGTGAGGGACGTCTTGTTCATGAGCGTCCACTTGCAGGTGTCTCGGCAAAGTGAAAAAATAGTCCAGTTGATGATTCCGCTGTTTTCCCAGAAAATCCAACAAGCTTCTGTTTCAGTATTCTGTTAACTAACCAACTGACTGGCCTATCAATGAAACACAAAGTAATTCACAGAATGAACTGAGCCAAACACAGAAGGTGTAATAAATTCCATCAATTTTGAATAAGGCAGGAAAACCAAGAAAGATGAACTAACAATGACAATAACAGTATTAGAGTCAGACATTGTTGTGTCGTCACTGTTTACTTCCTGTTTTGGTTTTCAGCAGAAATTTCCTCAGAGTGACAGGACACGTTATTTCTTCTGAAACGACAGAAAACAATCAGAATTTATCGTGTTCATGATTTCTACAAAAAAGTTTTCAAACCTAAACTCATTTTTGATATTTAATTTACTCACATTCAAACTGGTAATCTTGATTTAAATTCGAATTATTCCCTGATGCTGAAGTAAAAACATTAATGCCACTGTGTCAGTCATATTCCTGGTTAAAAACATTTTATTTTGAAAAGGTCCTTTTTTTTGTGTTTTGTGTTCTTTACCTGGCCCCGCTGCTCGACTTCCTCGATGGTCTCCGGCAGCTTCGCTCTCAGAGTCTCTGGGAGCAGCAGGGCCGCGAGGCCGCACACGACGGCCACAGAGCAGATGATGATCTGAGGAAGGACAGTCCACACGTCCTCCAGCAGCAGGATGAGAGGAGCCACCGCGACGCCCAGGCGACTCACAAAGTTGGTGTAGCCCAAACCGTTTTGTCTGGAGAGAGAAAGCGAGCGTTAACCATCAACAGGATCAGTTAGTGACAGGACAAGGTCAGATCAGTTGAAGGCTTACTGACCTGAGGACAGTCGGGTAGAGCTCTGAGGTGTAGAGGAAGACGGTGGTGAAGGCAGCTTCTGAGAGGCCTTTCCCGAGAATAGCAACAACAGTGCGCAGGTGCCACAGATCTACAAACAACGGAGTATAATTCCAACATTTAGAATATATTTATTTAGGGAGTCGGCTTTTTGCACAAACAAAGAAACTGAGAGTGTGTCTGACTTGTGCGTCCGGACCTTTTGGAAGGAAAATGTTGATGGCGATGCAGAGTCCCGTCAGCAATAATGTCCCTGATTGACATTTCCTGCGTCCGATGACGTTGAGGAAGAAGTAGACCGACAGTTTGGCGGGAACTTCTATGGCTGCGTAGATGAAGTGAGTGAGGTACACGTTCAGTCCGAACCCGCCGATGTTCAGACTGATTCCATAATATGTGGAGGCCACTCCGTACCTGCGGGGCACAAAGTCTCAGCATCGCTCCGATCCTCTGACTCTCACATGAACCTCTTTAGGATTTCTGATGCCTAATACATGTGTGTATACATATACTGGCACCGTGGTCATTTGAGTGCGCGTGGCGCTCACCACACGATCCCAGTTATCAGCGCCAGCTGTCTCATCTTGGGCGTCTTGATCAGATGAACGTAGCTGTAGCTCTTGTTTTGTTCTTCTGGGTTTTCCACGTCGCAGAGCATCTGCACACAAAACGGGAGGGAACTTCATTCCGGGACGACGACCAAAAGCGCCTCGAGCCCGACCCTCACCTGCGGTTTGAATTTGGTCGACACTTTCGGTCGGTTGTTCAACTTTGCACATTTGTCGAGGTAGAACTGAGCTTTTTCCACTTTGCCATTCACCAGGAGCCACCGAGCAGATTCAGGGATCCACCTGCAGCCGCATCAGTGAGCGCTTGAGTCCAACCCAACATTTCATCCCATGGGATTATGTAATTCTAGAGAAATGTGAGGCCTTCTTCCTCTCCCTCTCTTACCACCAGCTCAAAACGGCGAAACCCAGAGGCGCCGTAACCACCATGATCAGATTCCGCCAGTCGTTCACCAAATAGGCGAAAGCTGCCAGCAGCATGTTCCCGACCGACCAGGACAGACTGCCGATCACACCGATGAACGACCGGTGGTCTGTGTCCACCCACTCAATGGCTGCGGGGCGACAAAACATGGAATACATATTTAAAAAATGATTTTAAGAAAACTTCACTTTGCGAACTTCTTAGATCCCGAACCTGCGCGAGACTCCGTAACTTACTGAGAACCAATGAGTTGATGCCGATTCCCGTCAGCCCGAACCCGGTGAGAAATCTGAGGACGGCGAACAGGACGTAGGAGTCTGCAAACGCACTGGAGTAGCCGAACACCAACGTCATGATGTAGGAGGCCAAGAGAACGTTTCTCCTTCCATACCTGCGAGAAAAGAAGAGAAATCACGCTGGGATTTCTGATGCAGCTCATTGAACATGTGGGTTTATTGAACTGTTTTAATCTAGTGGGAGGACAGAGTTTTCAAACGTCTACTTGTCACAGAGGAATCCAGTGGCTATGGATCCCAGCATCACGCCCAAGAAGAAGATGGTGCTCATGGTCTTCGTCAAACTTTTCCTGTCGCAGACGAGGTCCCACTGAACGAGAGAGACAAGGTGGAGAGACAAAGTTGATTATTTACTGTTATTGCCAGAGCCGTTTCCAAGGGTTTTGGGGGCCCCAGGCTAACAGGGCTAACAGGGTCCTCCACCCGCAGTGCAGACTGTACATACAGTTAATAATAGTGAATGAATCCTTTGCATTTAGGTGCGTTACCCCCTGAACGACCTCTAGCATTACCAAGCTTTCAGCAGAAAGGTCACGGGGCCTCGTCTGACCGGTGTCGTCCCGGTAACTGATCAGAGAATCTAAACTGGTTTTCACCAAACTGTATGTAATCAGCGGTTCTGTGGCCCCACGATATTTATTACCTACGTCCCTGCTCGCTATAAATCCTACTACACAAAGTGAAATGCTGATATTAAGAAGCCAGTGGCTGTACCTCTGTTGCCAGGGTGGAGGTGAAGGTGGCGTTGCTGTAAACCCATCCGCTCTGACACGGAACCGTGGGCGGCTTGGCGCCGGAGCCGTTGGATAAAAGATGAAACTGAGGCTCGGTGAACATCTCGCAGGACTTCGGGGCGCCGTCGTCTCGCAGCGGGAGGCTGACGACGAGCCTCTGTTCACGAGTCAGATTAGCGAGGAGCTCGCCGTCATCCAGGCGGCTGATGTCACAGTGATGAGGCGGCACGGCGCCGATGAAGATGTTCAACAGGAAGTGACAGGGGATGACGATCCGAGGGCCGCAGAGCAGGACGATGAGGAGGATCTGAAAAGGCCCGAAGCCGTTGATCTCCTCCAGGATATTCTCAAACTTCATGCTGAAGAAACCGTGTCAATGTAAACATGAAACAATGTAAATCTGGATCGGATGAAATCAAGTCATCGATTTCCCACCTGCAGACTGTGTGACTCCTCTGTGACTGTCCCTCGCTCTGTGAGCTCCACAGTTCTAGAGAAGCCCATCTGATCTTTACCCTCTGCCTCAATTCTGGACTTTGTGAGGTGGTAAAATATTAATAGTTCCAGAGGTAACACATTAAATCAGCCTCGGTGGAAGTTGTTCGGGAAGACAACGTGATGCAGTCTTTGTTTTCAGGATCACGTAAGATATCATCAATTTCATGAAGACGCAACTTTCTGCTTGTTCTGGGGAAATGTTTGAATTACACAAACGACCTAAACAGGAATTAACAGAACTAAAATCTCACTGAAAATCTTGTTGCTCATTTCCTCTGCGCAGATTTAGATTTTAGCGCGAGTGGGTGATGGTGAGATCATCACTGTCATTCTGTTCTTCGAGAGGATAAAACTGCAGTATTTGCAGGTATGAGTTACACATTTCCGCGAGGCTCCACGTTGTTCAACTGGCTTGTTAAAGTGAAACTAGCGGGAGAGAAACATTATCCGATGTGAAGGCTTAAAAAAAAAAAAGGTCTCCTGCAGGATGTTTGTTCAAGACACTTTTACAATTACAGTCGAGTGAACAACACAAGCGTTCCTCTGGTGCAGGACTGAGATAATCATGTTCTCACCTCTCACAAAACCAGGTTCTTTCGAAGTCATGTACTACTGTGCAATTATCAAATTAAACAACATCTCGGTCTGTAAAGGGTTTTACTGTCTTGATTCTTGAGTTTTCATTTGACAGAGAATCCTTCACGATGATTTATATCTGAACAGATATAATGTGACTGATTAATTACATTTTTTTAAATTCTAATCCATCAGAGTGAATGAAGTCACCTTCAGTTCAACTAAATCACATGTGTATGGCCTCTAGGTGGCGATATGGCTTCACTGAACTCGTTATTGAACTGTTGATCAGTGAATTTCTGTCTTTTAAAATATTTATTATCCATTTAATTCTCACTCCTGGCTGTGGAATTCAATGTCTAATGTGCAATGCATTCCACTATATGTATTATGTTTCAATTGCATATACGTAATTTATATTATTTACTTCCGTGCTCTTATTTTTTAAATTATTTATTATTATTTGTTGAACTGATTTATTAGTTTCATCAATGTCTCCCTGTTACTGAAACACAGCAAAATGAAGACAGGATCTTTTGATCTTGTCTTACCAGGACAAACTGATTATTGATGAATTAATTAATCATCAAGATCATTAATGAGAGTGTCAAGGTTTATAATGTGGGACGAATACGAGAAAGAAACGTGAGTTGAAGTTGCATTCGGGGCAAAGAAAAAACTGAAGAAAGAAAAAGAAATTAATGTATAAATACATAAAACGTAGTTATACATTTAGTGCAGCTTAAAACCACGAGTTATACATTTGTGGCACGTTATTTACATTTTCATTTATTCACATAAAAGTGTTTCTAAGATGTGGTGTAACAGATGTGACATTGCCTTGGGGATGATTAATAGTGACGCCCTGATGTTTGCTGTGCTAAGAGGCTAACATGCTAAAGCCCCTCCCCCCACATAGAAACCCTCATTAAAACTCCAAATATGTTTGCATTGTCCAGTCTATTTAAGTGTTTAAATATAGAGTAGTTCAATATTATGTATTTAAATGTAGAGTGCGTCAATATTTGATATTTAAATATGTCAACATGAAGTAGAGAGGTGTTCACACTTTTGATTAAAAGCGGTGTTTCAGTGTTGAAGCTGAATGTGCGACCCCACCTGCTGCCGTGTGATGTTCGCGCTGACAGTGAGAGCTGAAACTCTGAAAATGAGTAAAGTAAGAGCAGTACCACCATTTGAACACAAGATGTCAGGAAAGAGCAGGAGCCTGGTCTCTACAGATCCTTGAAATAAAAGAATCAATGTAAATCTGGGCATGATTCGCTGACTGATATGAAGGGGGAAATGTTCTTATGCTTTTGATTTTCTTTACATTTCTGGACATCCACGAACCAGAGGGTTCTTGGACGCTGAAGACCCAGACCTGGTTCTGCAGGATCCAGCCTGTGGGGGAGTCCAGCTCTCCTGACCACCAGGGGGCTCCCTACGAAAACACTTATGCTGTAATAACGAGGCTCTGAAGTGAATTACATCAGAGGTTTCATTTACAAACGTGTATTCATGTAGAAAATCCACAGATGACATTTTATTGTTGTTAATGATAAAACATTAAAACTGAATTCAAAGAAGATTAAGAAAACAAATGACTCCTCAGCCAGTCAGAGCTGCGCTGCTCAGCTGTAAAGTTTATATCACAGATGTATTTCAGCTGTTCAAAACTGAACATTTTAAAATATAAAATTAGCTGTTGCTAATTCAACACATTTGTTTTGGACAAAATAAAACAGGAATTGGTGAATTAATGGAATAAAAGAATAATAATTATGGTAAGCTTGCATGTTTGTCTGCTATTATAAACTGATGTGTTAAGATTTTAATGATTTTTTGGTGACAAAAGGGATTGGTTCACTTATTCATTTGTCCAAAGATAAAAAATTATGAAACAAACTTAGTGGATTTTTGAGTTTCACATCGTTCTCCAAGCACTTTGAAATGTCAGTAAATTACTGATCTGATCTCTTATCTGTTGAACTTCCACCTGAAACAGGTCGAACTGTTTAAGTATAAAAGTCTTTGTGAGTGTGCTGAGTCATGTCAGGTCTGTTCAGAACCCATTAATCAAAGTCCTGTCATGTCATATTTGAACTTGAGATGAAGCTAGACACCGTCTGTTGGTTCGTCCACAGAGATCGATTCTTCTTCTCTGCATCAGTCGTCCTGAGGGCTGTTCTCCTCCTCCTCCTCCTCCTCAGGTACAGGAGTTTCCAACTTCCCTGCACAAAAACAAACACTTAGCTTAGATTTAAAAATAAAAAAAAATCACAATGACAGTAAAATATAGCTGCGTAAGACACTAACGCTCTTTGAATGCAGCAGCACCTCCAAGAAATCGTCTCTTAGGATAGATTTATCTAACTTGCATTCTGTCACATTAAAGCTTTTCACACATGCACTGTCAGATGGAGGTTTAGTCCACTATTTTACCTTAATACCCTTAATACCTTAATTTAAAGTCTCATTGAAACATTCGAAATGTAAATACAAAACAAATCAAACAATAAACTCAGAAATGACATCATTAATCTCATGTGCACTTACAGTTATTACCTGCAATAAAACTGGGACTGTGTGACGGACTGAACATCCTGTCCCTTAATAAATCATTAAAGGTTCCTGCTCCTACAGGAAATACCTGCTCAAGCCTGAACCACAATGAATCTATCACAGCAAAACAGAAGTGAGCAGAGCAAAAGTTGGGCGCAGGTTCGAAGATAAATCGTTTCCCACGTCACATCTGTGGAAACATTCAGTCTCTGACGTTTTGATTAGAAAGTTCAAGAGAACAAAATAACATGTTCCATTAAAAATACATTTTTTTTAAATTCAATCTGGAAAATTTGAAATGTCCTTGTGTGCTTCAGTTGCTTCAGTGATACCAATTAAACCATTACAGTTGTGTTTTACTCTTTTAAGATTTCAAGGGAGGAGGAAGAGAGAGAAGACGTGCAGCAACCAGGTGAGCTATCGGGCCACGCGGTGTGATGTCATCGTCTGACTTTAACATGACTTCATCTTGACGTCACTTGAGTTCATACGAACCCCAGCTCACATCTGACTCATGAACTTAACCGAGAGCTCAGAGACGACCTGTGAGACACGACTTTGTTCCCTGTGAGGTCTACTGTGTACTGAGAAACTAGCACATACACACACACACACACACACACACACACACACACACACTCAGGGTAATAATGCTCAGACATTCAGTTAACGTTCCAATATATTACATTTTATTCACAGCCATTTCTACACAAGCAAAAACACCCTCAGTATTTAAATGTCCACAGATTCTGGACATTAAACCTGTGTGTGTGTGAGGTGGGTGGGGGGTGGGGGGGTGTAGGAGTGAAGCAGCGAGTTAAATATGATGTGATGAACAGCGGTAGGAAAAGAGGAGGAGGAGGAGGAGGAGGTCGGTTATGGAGATGAAGGCTAGGAAGCAGAGGTGGCTATCGGGAAACAGAGTCAGGACTGGACGCTTCCTGTTTGTGGTCACATGACAGATCTGAGAGAGAGGCAGACAAAAGTGACAGAACATGAAGGGGAGAAAAGAGAGGGAGAGGAGTTAGTGGTGTTTCAGCAGGTTGAAGAACAGTGGGTCTTTAGTAACAGACTGAGTGTGTGTGTGTGTGTGTGTGTGCGTTTGTCATGTTAAGCGAACGCAACAAAAAATCCCTCAAAGCTGCAAATGGAAGAAAACGAACAAAACTGGAACCTCGTCAGCTAACGTGAAAACACATCAGCACATCACTGTGGTCACAGATCGTTGCTGATGAAGAAACAGGAAGGAGACACACGAAGGCAGCATTTCCTTCCTGATTAAAATACGAAGTTCACCATCGGCTGATTAGAGCACTGATGTTTCAGTTTTTATCTCATTTGCGTTTTAATTTTGTGTTGAAGCTCGTAAGTTTTTTATTTTGAAGATTTTTCATCTGGATGTTTTCCCTGATGTAGACGACAACTGAACGACCGATAAGAACAACTTTGGTTGTAAATACGAATTAACTTGATCTTTGTGTACGCTGCGGTTCACAATGTGTTTGTGTCTAAAATGAAAACCTTTACCCCCTAAACTGTTGCTCGCTGACCCTCCTCTCTCCTGATTGGCTAACAGCAGGCCCGCCTCGTTCCCATTGGTTTCCTCTGGCCCGTTGTGATTGGCCCAGAGAGGAGCGGCGGCATAGAGCTGCGCTGTGATTGGGCTCAGCTGACCACCATCTGGCTCACTCAGCCCCGCCCCCAGGAGATGTTGCTCCACCCCCAGCTGAAGCTCTGAGGACAGAAGAGCACCTCTAGTGGAGAGACGCTTCAACTACAGGCATGTTGAAACGGGGCGGTGGGGATCAACCATAAAATCAAAACTAAGATTTGAAAAGGGTAAGAAAAAGAAAATCGTTTAAACTTGGAGAAAACTAGTCCATAGAATATTTCAAATAACTTAATAATATTCAGCTCAGCAGCATCGAGAGAAATATATCCGTTCTACTTCACAAGGACGCAACAATTGGTAGATCTGCCCTGAAATCCTGAGTCATGAGGCAGCAGAGACAAAGTACTGACTCATCATCTAAATTTAAACCTGTGGAAAGTTTAGTAAGAGACACCGCTCAAACCTCCCTGTGAGAATCAAACCTCTGCAGACGGATAAATAGAAAACTAACTTGTCGTGATCCCACAGAATCTAAAATGCTCACTGAGCTTGAATCAGGACGATTATTCAATCAGTCGATTCCTGTGCGGACAGATTTATGAGAGCACACGCACGCACGCACCTTCAATCAATAAAAAGAAAAGCTTTTACTGTCTCCACTTCCCGGAACCAGCTCTGTGCTGCACTCAGCTCTGCACCATCATGTTTTTCTCACACATCTGAACACTGACCACATCACAACTTACATTAAGACATATTTCTAATTAAGACTTAACTTCAGAATCAGAATTCATTTAGTGTCCACCTGGTGTAGCTCTGGGGACACAGAAGGTTGTTGCACCAGCAGCATGCTCCAAAAGGTTTTCACTTCTAAAGCCTATTCATTTTAATCAAGGCTTTAAATTATGGCGATCATGCACTGCCCAGTGAAAGGGGTGTGGCCAGTTCCCTTTCAAGGGCAGGTGCTCGCAAACTGGCGAACTATACACTACACTTGTTCCCTAACACCCAGAGAGCAAGCCACAGATGGATACCACAGATCACATGATCGCCAGCGCCGATGGAGCCGTCACACCCCACTTGAGTGTGAAACCAGCGAAGACGCTCTGCGTCTCACTCGCTGCTGCTCTGCTGCAGCAGCATCACTGTTTCAGAAGCTCCTCAACTCTTCCAACTCTGTTATTAATTATTCAGCACAAGCAAGGATTAAAGAAATGACAACAACAGCATCATGTCTTTCAGAGACAAAATCCATCACACAGCTGATTCCTGTTTGTCCTGAAGATATTATCAAAACTTAAACACATAGAGTCCCCCCCCCGTCCCTCTGCCAGATGTGCCGACATGAGACCGAAAAACAACGAAACGAAAGACTTAAAACCAGGACAAAGAAAACAGAAGAGGGGGAGAAACCAGAAACGGAGCGAGAGCATTGTCGTGTTGTAAAAGAAAAACATCCACACGTCCAAACTGAGGAGACACTGTGGACACAGCTGTGAACATGGCGGGGTGAAGTAATGTCACAGGAGCACACATGAAACGTCTTCAAGCTCAACTCTGAGTTGTTTCTCTGTCGGAGGGTGACACTCAGGTGAAGCATGAAGCAGATCAGACGTAGGAGGCTCCTCTCAGAGGAGAACATTTCAATTCACCACATTTTTTATCAAGATCAATGCATGAAAATGTGTTAAAATAAAAACTCTTGGCTCAGCCCCTGACCTGAAATAATCCAGCTTTCAACTCAGTGTAAAGACTGCAGCAGTGGACGCGTAGACCTGCTGTCTCTGGACTTTACCTTTCATGGTGGGTGGGGCGAAGGTGCTCTGCTTCCTCTGAGACGAACCTGAGTCCTGAGAAGAGAAGAAACGATCAGATCCCAACCTGAAGCAAATCAGTGGACTCTACGGAGAGGAACTAAAGACAGATTCTCCCACAGGTCACGGCAACAAGCAGACGAAGGATGGACACGCTTTAAAACTTGATATTTAGACTTGATTTAGGCTCGATCTTGTGAAGCTAGTAGCTGTGTCCGACTGATTTTTGGTCTGTGCTGACGTCCTCAGTTTACAGACCTGTGACTCTCCGCTGGCGTTGTTCTGATCCCCAGCATCTGCAAGGAAAGACGAGACAGCAGCAGTGAGCCATTTCTGTTTCACCCATTTGTCAGGAGTTCATTTTTTTTTAAATGTCTGACACGTTGATATTTTAGTCTAGTCAGCGTTGCTCAACACCGTCCAAACCCCGGCAGTCTGGTTGGGTCGTTATCTTATCACCCAAAAGCCTCAGTGGAGGCGTGACCTCGTTTGTCTGTTTGTTTCCAGTGAGATCGCGTGGAGGCGCGTGAACAACCGCCACATTTTGATCGGACACGGAGGAGGCCTGTGAACGCTGAGCCGCAGCTCCGTTTGATCTGATGGGATGAATGTCCTTGAAATATCAACACTTATCGAAAACGGTTCTTTTCCGTCTAATTCCGAGAACAAGGTCAGAAGTAACTCTTCTAACGTGGTGAGGAGGCCGAGGGAGCCGCTGTGTTGGTGCAGCTGTTGGCTGGATCCCAGCACTGTGCTCAGAGGTCGACCTCGGGTCAAGAGACGCAGAGACACAGTCTCAGTCCCCATAGGCGGACGCGCTGACCAGGAAGTGAGCGTTGAATGGAATCCTTGGTTATAAATCAAAGACAAGTTTGTGGCGGTGAAATTCTGCGTCTGTCAGAGCTCGAAACAGTGTGTTGGAACCATTCCACAGAGCTGAGCGCACAGAACGGAATCAGACCATTATTCAATCAGGCGGTGGAGGGGGTTTATGAAACACACACACACACACACACACTTGACTTGAGGCCTCCATCAGTCTGAACACTGGGATCACTTTACAAAAAGCTGCAGCACAAATCTAATAAAGGTTCCATTATAGTTCTACCTCTCCCCTCCCCCCACATCCTACTCCACTCACCCCTCTCTCACTCTCTGTGTGTCTCTGTCTGTCTGTCTCTCTCACTGTCTTTGTGTCTCCCTCATGTCTCTCTTCCTCTCGTGTCCCCTGTCTCT